>JAEANM010025558.1:0-10917 GCA_017656035.1 Myanophis thanlyinensis | reverse complement strand
AATCCATTATGTGAATGGATTTCATGTATTTTAAAGTGTATATATTTAATAAAGTTTGTTTTTAAAATAAAAAAAAAGAAACCACCATTATCACAGTCATCATTTTATCTGTATCAGGGCATATCGAAGAGTAGTAAGGCAGATTCCAGAAGAAGGAATTTTATATTGCTTATTTATGTACAAAGCTGTGACACATTAGTTTGCTAAGAGATACAAGCAGCAGGAAGAGACATACTTGATGTTCCTAGATTTTGAGGACGATCCAGCAAATTGTGGAAGAAATGTGGAGCCTTTTCTCTACTGTTTCTTCTTCCTTTTCCAACTGCAGTTCATAGTTTAATGTCATTTTATTAATTTAGAGAGTGAGAAAATGAAGTGGCAGTGAAACTGGTTGGCAAAATGTCAAACCTTCCCTCCCCAAACTTAATTATCAGCATTGCTGAAGCTTGCAGTGAATCTAACCCCCCCCCCCCCAAAAAAGGAACACTTTGTTGGTGCCCTCAAAGAAATCAGACCGAATATGTGAATGTCACAAAAGTCTTGGAATGTTAATTATTTGTGAAACTAGATTGCTTTCCAGGATCCTTTATGGCAAACATTCTAATTTGCATGATAGTAGAAATCAGTAAGTTCATCTCTAAGCCATATGTACATATGGATGTATATAATTTTTTTCTTTTATTCTTGTTCTTGTTTTTGTTTGACAAATTCTAATGAATGAATGAATGAATGAATGATTCCCAGGGCTGAGAGAGAATGACTGGCCAAGGTCACCCAGCTGGCTTTGGGTCCAAGACAGGACTAGAACTCATGGTCTCCCTGTTTCTAAACACTGTCTCCAGAGTGGTTAAGGCATCATGTTCCCATGACTGCCCATACCTTTCGAAATTCTCTGTATCCATAGGGATTCTCCTAAAGTTGCTTCTAAACCGTACACCTTAATGTGATAAAATGTGGAAATAAATTACACCTGACTGGAGAGTGATCCTATTAGCTCTATTTAATTTTCATTAATCAAATTAAATCAGTTTGAGTTTTTGCTGATCAGTTATTTTGTGGAGGGAGTCTCTAAACTGTTCCTGCTTGAGATGCCTAATCCTAAAGAAAATACTAAGTACCAACAAGTACACATTTCCTTGGATCCAGTGACAATGGGGATCAATAACAGTTACCGAAACATACCACTTTCTACCTTTTCTTGCCTTATCATGTTTTATCCTAAGATCAGCTCTTGATTCATCTCTTTATGATGCAGAAATACAGAAAGCCTTGGAGTGCATCTTACTACTAATATTTATTTTTTGGGTGGAGGCCTGGTCTGTGACCTGTATAAAGAACCTTGGAAAAAGGTGTAGTCCAACTGATGTGTATGATGATGATGGATGATGGATGATGATGAGCTATGACTCTTAGTGACCACATAGATGGACTTTCTTCATGAAGATCTGTCCTTTACTTGGTCTTTCAGAACTTCCAGCAGTAGGGTCGTTGATGCTCCTTGAACTTGGTTGTTTTTTTGAAGGTGTATTATTACCCATCTAGGTTACATCATCAGTACTACTAGCAAATGTCTTTAAGAAAACAATGAGGTTCAGAGAGTTCCAAGGATCCCACAGTTCAAGCCTGACCTACAAATATTCTCTTCAATTCAAACAGTGATCTATCACTAAGATAACTGAGGGACTCACCTTGCTGTTGGCTATCCTATTTTTCCTTCCACCGTTTCCTGCACTAGACCCTTGATATGCATGACACCAAGCCAAACCCAACAGCCTGCTAGTAAAATGCTTCTATTATATTCACATATCTAAAAATCAGGGGTTTTTACACCCCCACAGTTCACTAAGAATGTATTTTTCAGTATGTGCAAACTCATTCAATTTTCAGTTTTATACCACATTTGCAATGAGACTAGCATGTAGAAGGAGATTTTCCTTCTAAGCCATAGTTTATAATTCAATGCAGTATGAATCTACTGCATTACGTATATTTTTGAGATGAATTTTGGATGACTAATCTGTGTTTACAGCAAGTCTCATTTCGAGAATGCATGGTTGGTGGGTTTTTTTTAAAAAATTCAGCTGTGAAAGTACATTTTCTGCATTCTCAGAATAATTGCAATTAGAAACCTGGCTATGTATTGGTATGCAGATAACAAATGTTGCTTATGAATTGGAAACGTATGCATGTACATACATACTTTATGTAAAAACTGGAAGAAGTGAGATGTTGTATATTGTCAAGACATATTCTGGGGTTCTTGGCAAGAAGACTCATCAAGTTAATAAGAGACATACATACAAAGGACAGATTTATGACATATAACAAGTGCAAAACAAATCAGCTGCATGTATCCCAAACTATTGGTTTTTTGGCATGCCCTAATAATCATGTCATGTTCACCACTGCTACCAGAAAACAATAACAAGATCTTTTCTAATATTATTTTATGAGTTTACCCAACTAGACTCTTGATTTTTCTTGGATTTTGTCTTCATCAAAAGGACATCTAATATGATTTGTAGAGCAAAGAACATTTGTAGAGTTTGCTATAGTGCTTTTTCTAATACAATCCATATAATTTTGAAACACTAAGCCATGCATAGGTAAAACATGGCAATAAAGCAATAATGCCTTCATTCAGTTGCATGAAGATTTGCTTTCTGCAATATTTAATAGATATGCCAAGCCCTCCTAATTGTTGCTAAAACATCAGAGATATCCTGATGTAATAGCCCAATAATCATTTTTTTGCAGTATTATCAATGCACACAGATGTACTTGCATCAGTAGGAATATTAATAACAATTATATATATATATACCTGTCCGATTTGCCTATTTTTAATAATCAAATATGCAAAGACACAGAGTAAAATAAACAATGCAAGATATTGGAAGGCTGCAGATATTTTGGGCAAAATTCAAAAATCATTAATTGAACAATGGAGAATCCTAATATTTTTGCTGCAGCTGAACAAAAGCGTAGTTTATTGAGAACATCAAAATCAGATGTTTCTGGGCTACTGTTGGGATATTAGGAATCTAGAGGGATGGACTGGCATTCTAATAAGTTTTTACGTTGCGTTTTTAATGTTTAACATTGCCCAGTTACTCATGTGTGAGTTGAGTGATCATATAAATTTGCTTAATAACTAAATAAAACCTGGTCTTGGAAAAACTACCTTTAGATGCTTCTGCAAGAGAGTTGAAGTGGTTTTTCAGACCCTACTTGCTGCAGATAACCTGCTAAAAGTTTTACACCTTGGAACCACACACTAGCACATGAAATGCGAAGGGTCAAATTACCTTGTGAGGGTGGAGAGAATTTGTGCAGCTTCGGAAAATGCAGATTGTAATGAATTAAAAGCAGTGGTGGTATAATGAATTATGTGCCAAGGCTCACTCTTGTGGTTTCTCTTCCTCATTCAAACACACAATTTTGTTCCCTTTATACTTCTTCCGATTTCAAGCAATAGCTTGAAAAACGAGAGAGGCAGTAAGTCAGGACTATCACAGCAAGGTCATCCCCATTGATGCTAATAAGACAATAAAATAAGCAATTGAAAACCGTGAAGTGATGTTTAGTCAGGTCACCCCGATGCATTTTTGCACACTTGTATCCTTTTCAGCTTCCATGTCCTGAGTATGCCTAGCAGGAATTTAAGGGAAGCCAAAGCCCAGGAGAAGAATAAATGCCAGTCCGCAGGAGTGTGCATTGTACAAATACACGATTTATTGGTATTTCTTATTTATAGTCATGCTTTTTTAAAAATAATAAAGGGATCTCAAGGCAGCTCACAAAACAAATCCAGAATTTCAACTGAAAGAATAAAATTCCAATTGAAAGGTGAAAGCGGGAGGAATTCTATTTATAAAAAGACTCTCGGAATAAAAACGAATGGTCTAAATATGATTGTTTTACACGAGAGGGGTCTTTGGTTCTCTCTGAGCCTGCTTGCTTTCTTGCAAACTTGCTATCGCTACCCAAACTAGAGCGCATCTCCATGTGAATGGTTACTATCCATCTTAATAAAAGAACAAAAAGGGTTGATTTTAACTTTATGGAGTACCAATTCATCTCTCGGATAATCTATGAGTTATTTAAAGGTACTTAAAATGGAAGTGAAAAACCTGCCTCTAGGACAGGGGTGCCAAACTCAAGGCCTGGGAGCCGGATCTGGCCCACGGGGTACTTAGATCTGGCCTGCAGGGCCACCCTGGAAACAGCGAAGGACCAGCCCATGGTGCTTCCACCAGTGACAATGAACTCCCATGCTCCATTTTCACTGGCAGAGGGTTGCAGGAGGTTGTGGCAGCCAAAAACAGAACTCGGGAGCCCGAGTGATGTTGAGCTGGACATACCCACCCTGTCCATGCCCCCCTGCACCTCCGAGGTCAAACACAACCCTGATCTTAACTGTCCTCAAATAATTTGATGTGGTTTTTTCTTTTACAGCTTGTTAATTTTTCCCAATAAAGGGAATAAACATTCCAATAAAGGAGAATATGTGTAGCTCTGGGTTGAACCGATGGGTCCTTGGTGGCCTCCGAACTTGGTTGTTTTCTTGTAGATGTTTCATTACCCAAACTAGGTAACACCATCATTGTTAGTAAGGAATGGGGTTTGTTCTCAGTTTATATCCTAGTGCAGTGGTGGCAAACCTTTTCGGCGCCGAAAATGAAGCATGCGCATTTCTATACCACCCCTCTCCCGAAGGACTCGGGGCGGTGTACAGCCATATAAAACAGGAAATACAAAACTTAAAATGTAATTTAAAATAAATTAAATCATTGGCCAAATAAAAATTAAAACCAATACTGAGTTAAAATTTAAGAAACTTAAAACAATTTGGAATTTTAAAATTATAAAATTTTAAAATTTTGAAACCCCGCTTGGTGTTAGGCCAGACTGGCCTGCTGGAAGAAATGAGTTTTTAATACACGCCGGAAGGTCCGCACATGCAATGTGTACACAGGTTTTAGTGCATGCACGGTCACCTGCAACTCTCGCACTGTGGTTTTTGCACATACACATTTTCAAGGAGTCACGCACATGCTCAGTCATGCAGGCATCATGCACACATGCACACATGCACACATGCACAGTCTGTGAGTTGGGGCAACTCCTGGTGTGCCGGCAGAGACGGCTCTGTGTGCCAACTTGGGCACGAGTGCCATAAGTTCTCCATCACGGTTCTAGTGGCTTGCCTTGTCAAGTGTTGATGGGGGAAATCTTAGAGATTCTTTGGTTGGGCTGTTTATTGTTGATTTATTTGGCAGTTCCTTGATTGGGGTATTGTTTATTTGATTGTTGGTCTGATATTAAACTTGGAGTTAATCTATGCTCATCTGGGTATTGATTGTTGGTGGAGAGGTGGGTTTGGTTTTTTTGTTCCCTTTTTGGCTTGCTGATTGTCTCTTTTGTGCAGTATGTGTCTATTGATGGCTAATTTGTCAACGTGCCAAGCTTCTAGAAATTATCTCATGTTTTTGGACTTGTGCGAATGTTGGTGATTTTATTTCTGGTCCCACTGAGGTGAAAGACACAAAATTTCTGCTATGGCTTGCTCATTCCTTTAGGATTCCCCCAGTCAGGTTCATGTTCGCTTACAAGTAGGCTGTTGGGAAAACATAAAAAAACCATGGCAAGCTCCTTCTTGAAAAGCAGGAACCCTTTGAACGACAACTTTGCTTGAAGCTTCCTCAAAACAATGAAAATGCTCTTTTGAAGCTTGGCAGAGCCCTGGTAACTGAGGCTATGATGTAGCACCGTCATTAAAGATTTCTCCAAGGGAGCTGAAACAAAACAAGATGAGTGAAAGGTTTGAAAATTAGCACTCCATGGGTTCCCGCATTAATCCATGCAACCAGGCGAAGGGAAGGAAGCAGGAAGTATACAGATTTCATTAAAGCATCTTTAGCGCAAGTCTGGGATGAATACAGAATCTTGGGAGGCGTAAGATGAAATCACTCCCACATGGATAGTACAGGCAATGCTCAATTTATGACCATAGCTGGAACCAGAATTCCCATTGCTAAGCAAAGTGAATGTTAAGTTAATCATGCCCAATTTATGAGCTTTTTTTCCCCAGTTGTTCGGATTTTCCCGAAATCCCCAGCTCGCAGGCTTAAAAAATAGACTAAGACGCGGGTCAGTCTAGATAGCCGCGAGGGCTCTCTTTATTTTCTTCCGAATAAAAGTAGCACTCGGCTGCAGGCGGGCCACTCATTTTATACTTTCCCGCAGCTCCGCCTGCAACCAATCAAATGCTCACCTGTCTTCAGCCAATCAGGGACCTCCGGGCCGACAGCCAATCAGCTGTCGGCAGTTGGCGCAGCGCGGGTGGACCTGAGGGAAAACTCCACCCGCGCATGCGTAGACACAACAGTTGTTAAGTAGGAAAAAAAACCCAAGTCAAAATTGACCCCAGAAACTCAGTCAAATTCAAATCCAGATGTTTAAGGGAGAAGCATTCCAAAAAACCCGCTGCCTGGATGGACAAAGACATCATATTCTTTCTTAATTTTGTTCTTTGTGCAAAAAGAAATGCATCTTTGCTTCTTATATGTCCAATGGGTGTCATGTTTGGAATGATATTGTCATATAAAGCGTGCAAATGACCGTGATGATAGATGTTTGTATTTATGAGAAAGTAATCTAGAGAAGACAACATTTGTAATTTGGTGTTGAACAGTCCTTGATGCTCTCTGAGCTTGGTTGTTTTCTTACAGACATTTCATTGCCTAACCAGGTAACATCTTCAGTGTAGAAGGAAGAGAAGTTTACTTGTCCTGTTAGTATTGGTGGGAGAATTGTTGTGCAGAAACGTAGCTCATTCGCCCTCCAGTTTCCATCCATTAAATGAGACTGCACTATATCCAATCCATGGAAAGCAGTGATGTGTGATTAGGCAAAATAAGCCGAAGAAGCATGATTCAGCACAATAAAATATGCTTTTAAAGAAAAGTCTGATCTTGGTCCACAGGGAAGATCCTAAAAGAAGGAGGAGGCCCCTAAGATATGTAAAAAGTGTTTTTGTTATTATTTTAAAAGACACATTTATTATATTTCTAATTCAGCATTATATTTCTAACAGCATTAAGGACTGTACAATTAGTAATAAAACAATAATTGGTATTAAGAATCATAACTACATCTACATGATTTGTCATATTAAAACGTATTTTATATTTTTTAAAAAGATAGGGATTATCTCGTTGATTTACAATCCAACACACACGGACACATTTACAAATAAAAAAATACACATATTCTACTACAGTATCTTAGTTACAATGACTCTAAAGCACTTTTTACATTAGTTAAAGATAAAGAAAATTGTTGGATACATATAACGAAATAGGGAAATGATCTGAAATAATTCCAAAGTCATTTGAAAAATTATCAAAATTGGAAACCATCTATATTATCTCTCTCTCTCTCTCTCTCTCTCTCTCCATCCTGTTTTTCCTCTTCTTCAAAGCCAAGGCTTTCTGGAACACATCACTTTATTTAGATTCCTTGTATAAAACATGGATTATTTTGAGCTTTTAGTAAGAAGAGTTTTAAGAAAAACAAACATTAAGGAATACATTGGAACTACTGTAAATTTGACATCTTCCCATGACTTGTAAACTATTTGCCAGAACTGTAGTCTTGCCAATTTCGGAGGAATTATTCCAGGAAATTTATAAAATTATCACAACATCTATGATGGACAAAGTACCAATTAATAAATCACCACTATCTGAATGTGACTCATATCTACTGTACAGGATGAGATGTCAGTTTCTTAGCTAAATTTTAAAACATGAATTTTATTATGTATCAGAAGCTTTGACCAATGGGACAATTCTTGCACAATATTTTAAAAGATCCACCATATAGTAGTTTTAAATATATGTCTTTTTTAATTCAGAAAAGCTAAAGTTTAGCAGAGTATAAGGAAAGGCCATGCTAAATTTTTGCTTTTTTTCTCCTGAAATCAAAATATCAGCATCCTTTATTATTATTTTATATAACTAGACCCAATATGTCAGAAGTGCAGTGTAAAAAATAGTGACTTTATTTTGGTAGCACACCATTTATTTTATTTCTGAGATCGCTGTTTTAAGACAATCTTTTCCACTTGACAATCAAGCTGAATTGACAGTAAAAATAGTTTGTTTATTCTGCTTTATTCCTCAAAGTTGCCAGGAAATATTTTTTAAAGTAGTTCATAAATCATCCATGTGTGTTTCTTTCTTGATTGCCTTTTGCTTGGCGTATTTTTTATTCTTCTTTGATTGCTCTTGTATAAATCTAGTAGACATTCCTGCTTATCTGGGTCTTGGTTAATAGATGTGCAATGAGGAAGGATGTTCTTAGGTGTATTATTATGTATTATTATTACGTTTATTTCATTGACATTTGTTTGCTTTTTACATACAGTAGTTTGAAAATGGAGCTTATCTCAATGTGGCTATTGTTAGGTTATCATCCCTCTAAGAATTCTCTAGCATTTTTGGAATGGGTTGGTCTAAGACAGTGGTGGCGAACCTTTTACTTACTGAGTGCCGAAAAGTATACACTTTGCACATGCCATCTGCACTTGCATGCAGCTCCTCCATGTGTGCTGCATGTACAATTGCACCATCTGTGCATGCATGCAGGTTTTGCATGTGCAATGCACATGTGCTGAACTCAGATACTCACGCACATGAGCAATCACATGTGCATGCGCAGGACTAGCTGGATTTCCTGCTGCAATCACACTCATGCACAGTGGAGGCTCGAAAACCAGCTGGGTCTCTGCAATCATGCATGCATGCATATGCAATTGCATGTGCATGCTCAGTGTGGAGGTAAGTTGGCTGACAGCTTGTGTGTCCAGCAAGATGGCTCTGCGTGCCACCTGTGGCACCTGTGCCATAGGTTCGCCATCATGGGTCTAAGATGTCTATAGATTTGCAGGCAAAGATAGTAAAACAAACTGCCACATATAAAGACTCCACAAACACCACACTCCACCATATACTGATGATATTACTTAGGAGGTAGTGAAAAGTCCACAGGGGAAAAAAAAACACCAAATTGGAGAATCCCAAGAACTCAACCATTCAACCATGGATTACATATTTGTAGGATCCAATCTGGGTCAGTCACTGGGACCAGTGGTTTTGTCTTCTGAGCTTTGGGACTCATCCTGGAGCCCATCTCCAGAGAACTTTTCTCTAGAAGTTCCCTGAAGATGGACTCCAGCGTGAGTCTGAAAGGTCAGAAGACCAAACCTCTGGTCCCAGTGACTGACCCAGATTGCATCCTACGACATTAGCCTGGGACATGTATATTTGCCTTCATTCGTGGGTTACATGTTTTGTCCATTATGAAAATGGTCAACATTGCTGGACTTCATTCAATGCAACTCTTCTTTTGTCATGATCTTGTAAATTAGTCCCTGGAAATTTAGAGCCAATCGATAGGTGGGTAAGAAAGAAGAGTGAAACTCTTTTTTCCACATCTTGACTTCAGTGGGAAGCCTTTGGAAGGATTTTATTCCCAAACATTGCACTTTTTTGGTACAGTTCAATGTTGTGGGGAGGGGCAGCACCATAAAGCCAATTGTTTATTTTTCTCGCTTTGTAGCTTCAAAATCTAATTATATCACAAGCAGAAAGGATGCTTTATTTTTTTTCCTCCATTCCTTCTCTTTTGGGTTGCTTCTCTGTCATAACTGCAAACTCCATCTGGAATAAAAAAAAAAATCAGCTGTGTTTTCCCCCTTGTTGGAGAAGTGTCACTAACAATAACACTTGTTCATTTGGAACTCTACTTCTATAAAATGTGTACTGTTCAGCGAGAATAAACCCCAGCTAGTTCTCCCAGAGCTGGGGAAAGAAAAACACACCTAGATTATATTCAGGTGGTTTTTTTTTTAATGCAAGTCTATAAATACATAACCATAATTCAAAGGCAGAGAAGCAAAATGCCAAACTTAAATGCAACTGTCAGTAAGTTATCAGTATTATTTCAGGAAGACTCCATTTCCATCTCTCTTAAACCCCACTGGAACCAGTTTAAAAGGTATTCAGAACCATCTGCTCTGGAATCCTTGGTGCTCTCTGAGCTTGATTGTTTTCTTGCAAATGTTTCATTGCCCCAGTAGGTAACATCTACCTAGCACATACTCACGCTGATGTTGTTACCTGGTGGGGTAATGAAATGTCTGCAAGAAAACAACCAAGCTTAGGGAGCACCAAGGACCCCATAGTTCAGTCCTGAGCTACAAATATTCTCTTGCGTTGGTGACACATTGGATCTGTTGTATTCTGGAGAGCAGGATGCAGGACGCACCAAATATTCAGGGAAACGGACGATTCAAGAAGAACCTTTGCAGTTCCTGTTGAGTCTTCAGGATTGTTTCATTTACTTATTTCATGTTATCTATCCAATTGCTATCCCACCCCACCACCCCACCCCTCATCTAAATAACTCCGGGCACTTTACAGATAAAAGGCATACATCAATGTAAAAAAAAAAAAAAGTTAAAACAGAATTAAAAATAGAGTTAAAAACAGAATTAAAAAGAAAGCTAAAAGTTAAAAAATTAACGAGCTGGAGGGAGAGCGCTCAAGCCATCAACCACCAGCAGAATGGTACAGCATTCTCAGATACCCATGGTCAACTGGTAGAGCCAGTCTTAACCGTCTTTGAGAAGGGCCAAAGGCAACAGCAGAGAAGCCGCTCTTCCTGGATCTCACCAGACAAAATTGATGGGATCTGCAACGGAGGTTCCTCTGCCAGATTGGGTAGGATGGGTTGATGTCACTTAAATATCTAACAGGACTTGTGAGAATCACAAACCCTCTTTAGATCCTGGAAAGCGAATAGCCCTGGCAGAGACCCTGTTAATATCACTGCTTTTAATTAATTAAT
>JAEANM010025557.1:0-10917 GCA_017656035.1 Myanophis thanlyinensis | reverse complement strand
CTCTCTCTCTCCCGCCCTCCCCCTCTCTCTCCCTCTCTCTCTCTCTCCCCTCTAATTTTTCTCCAGAGCAACTTCCCTGTGAAGTTGGTTGTATGACATAATAGTGCCTGGGAGCCTGGCCCCAAATAACTCACTGAATTTCCATGACTGATATGAATTTAACATACACTTCCAAGTTCTACTACATCACACTGGCAAATAAAATGAAACTGTGAAAATTATTCTTATTCAGGTCTGGTGAATACAGAATAAATCTGGCCCTAGTAGCTCTTCATCTGTACTTGGAAGTGAAGACATACAATAAAAAAGATCTCATCCATCTCCCATCTCAAAGCAGGTATAATCACTACTATTTAGGTTGATGTATTTTAAGGAAGAAGTATTTCAGAGTTCCTTTCCTAAATGCACTTCTTTTGCATGCTGGCTTGGGTGTTTTTCTTAAAATACTTAAATCAAGAAACATCCACTGGAAACTTGAGGACAGAAGGTGAATTACAAATATGTAAATATATTTATTTGCAACCTAGTACCATATTAGCTGAGCAACTCCTTAAGGAAATATTTAGTTCAAATTCATCTCATGACAAATGAAAACAGAAACTAAAATATTCTGCCCCTGGCAACGTGACTATCAACTCATTAGCCCTGAGTTGCAGCTCAATTTTCGAAATGTTTCTCCACCTTATTAAGAATAAGCTGAAGAAATGCAGACTTCAAACTAGCATTTGCAGCATCTCCATTTGTATCTCTGGCCATTGCATCTGTCATTAGAAACTGAGCAAAAGAGAGAGAAAACTGTGTGCCTTTATGAATTTTGTACTCACGATGCTTTCCGAGAACATTTTGTGACCCAACTGCATTTACCAACATTCTTATAAATGTTCAGTCTTACTCTTAAACATTGCCCTACTCAACATGCTTCCTTCATTGTCACAAATTCTCCATCTTTACTACAGCTGGATTTCTAAGGTAAATATTTATCGCGGCAAATAAAGAAACACATCAGAGCAGAGGTGAAATCCAGCAGGTTCTAGCAGGTTCACTAGAACCAGTAGTAAATTTTCTAAGCAGTTCAGAGAACCAGTTGTTAGAAGAAATCTCCTTTTGAGTTTTTTCCACTTTACAGGGTTAATCCTGTAAGGAAGGCAGGAAAAAGACATTCTGGTGTTGTTTCTAGCCTAATTTTTATTGCCCTGCTTACAGAAACTGCCCACCCAGTCACATGATCCCCCAACCATGCCCACCAAGCCACGCCCACAGAACTGGTAGTAAAAAAATTTGAATTCCACCACTGCATCAGAGCATTAAATCAGAGTGTCACAGATTCTACTAGCATTCTGCACTATGTTGCATATGGTAGATTTTCCCAGGATAAAAAGCGCATTCTACAATTCAGGATCTTCAACCTGCTTCAACTTGACGTAATATACCTAACTTGTTTCTAATGTTTGGTTCTTTTTATATGTGTATCAGGTAGGGGGTTTGGACAGATGTTAGTGGCCATAATATCAATAGTAGCCACTGCAGGTATAGAAGTAAGCAGGGGACCTACAGAAAAAATATCCCACTAGTTAATGGTAGAAAGGAGGTTTGATGGAGAAAAAGTCAGTGGTATTCATGGAAAGAAGTTGGCATATTTTCAGACTCTTAGTGCAAATTGTGCTATGCTGGCACAAATGGAATAATAAAGGGATTTTTAAAAAAATAAACCAAAATTTTTGACAAAAATGATCAGTTGCATAATAATGAATGTGCATGCCACAGGGAAGCCTGTAGATATGAATGCAATCTATACTTTTTCATATACACAGCAACTATACAAGGACACTGCAGGGCAGGTGCCAGTAATAAGAGGCAGGTGTCTCTTCTTCCTATCTGCCTTCACTTCATTTTTCACTTGACTTCTTTCATGGCCCAGTAAACATAAAATACATAGTGATGCTATTAACAGCTCTCTACTCAGTAGATATGGCAGCATGTACCTTACTTTGCAAATAAGATAGTATTTGATTTGGAGCAGTCCACTCCAAATCTGTGGGTAAAACTTGGATGAATTCTATACTTCTGATCTATAGATCATCTATGCATCACCTTAGCAATATAAGGCCTCTCTGCATTAATGATACATCAAGATGACAGAATGATACTATAAAACCATCCTTGGACTACAATCTTATACAGGAAATCATGCCACATTGAAAATTTGGGTGTTAGAGAAGTTGTTTGACGTACAACTTATAGCACTGATTTAATGTATGCTGTACAATCTTCCCTTAATAGGTTGACCCATGTTGGCCAAACATTTTAGCTCAAAATTCAATATTATAAAAGGTCTTACAATAATATAAGCTTCCAATTAATATAGTTTTTGCTAGTTTAGACTTGTTTCTCCACCCATTTTTCATTGTACTGGATTCTTCTACCTATGTCATCTCTTATATTCCTTTAAAAGTGTAAAATGATAACTTGGACGGGGGGAGAGAATGTTACTATGAATTGCTAGAGTAAAAATCCTCAAAGAATACTGAGAAGGAAGAGCATGCACTATGATGTGGTTCTTCAGCAATTAACATTCAAGTGAGTTCATAAGTTATCTGATTATACTGTTCCCTGCAATAGCAGAAACATCATCAAGATTATAGCAGACACAAAATAAGTTAGTAATAAAGTTAGAAATAAAATAATACAGCCAAAAATTATATGGAATGTCTTTTGGTCCTTTTTGCTGGAAAACTGGAAATCTTGTTGGAAATCTTCAAGTGGTTACCATGTTCCATGACATCTGATGGTTCAGCCAGGTTCCCTCTAAGGCAGGGGTGTCAAACTTAAGGCCCATGGGACAGATCCAGCACACAGGGTGCTTAAATCCGGCCAGCTGAGCCAGCCTATCAAAGGACCAGCCTGCAGTGCCTCTGCCAGTGAAAGCAGGCTTGAAAACGGCCCAAATAGGGCCAAAAAATGGGCCAAAAACAGGCTGAAAAATAGCTGAAAATCAGTCTGAAACAAGCCAAAAACTGGGCCATGCACAGCCCCCCCTATTTTGGCCAGTAAAATGCTGCCTATTCTCCCCCCTCAACTCCCCACCGCCCCCACTCACCAGCCCGCAGAGGAGATCTACAATGGTGATCCAGTTCTTGAACAAATCCAGTTTGACCCCCTTGCTCTAAGGCATCCACATGTAAAGGCATGATTCCACCATGTTCCAATGGAGAGAGTTCACACTGTGTATGTACACTGGAGTGATTTACTGAAGAAATTCTGAAAGTAGGACACTCACTGAGAATTTAACTTGGCAGCCTTCCTCTCCCAGGTAACACAGATCCCCAGATACATTGGTCTCCAGCCAGAGATGTTCGCCATTTATTGCATTTTCCTGGAAGGACAGATACATACATAGATTGCTTCTCAAACAAATTGGTTTCTGGTTCCTAATCATTTTTGGGTTTTGTTAATGCTATGCTTTCATAAATTAATTATTTAACACATTTATACTGACATAAATTATTTAATTGACTATGTTAATACAGCATTAACAAGGTGATTCAAGATTTTAAAAATGGCACATATTAAAATATAATCAGGCTAATTCTAATATTATATGTCATTACTTTTTTTAAAAAAAGAAAATATGTTAATATTTCCATGTTTCCCAGGAATAAGTCCTATTTAACACAATAGTTTTAATTTTTAAATCAATGTACATAAACTAGACACCTCGTTTGTTTTACAGAAATTGGCTAAAAATCTGGTCATCTTTAGAAACCTCTGGTCTATGTTTTGAATCATCCAAAAGTTTCAAAAGTGATTGAGGTGGCAGCTATAGACAGACAGACAGACAGACTTGTTGGAATAAAAAATAATAGAAAGATTCACCTCCTATTCTAACGTTTATGCAGTTACTCCATCCAGCCATCACACAATAAATTTATTCCAAAACTGCTTAACAGCACCTCAAATGTGAACTAAATAAGAATTCCTGGATTCACACGTTATAGTGAGCTGTATAACTCCAACCAGTATCATTTGTAAACTATGGTTTAGGGTTAAGCATCTTGGGTGATGGTTTAATAAACCATGGTTACATATCTGCCATCTACCTGGTAACATAGCAGATATGGAAACCAAGCTTTTGACTCAGAAGGAAAAATAAAAGTGCGCATAAAAGCTTGCTTTATCTTGTAGATATATAGTTGTCTGAAGGATCTATCCTTTGGGGCACATTCTTGATGACATTATCAAAATGCAGGTATCTCAATTGTTCCCAGATTCATCTACATACATACTTTCTGCTTGTCCTAATTAACACCTCAAAAGCTTCAGACAAATCATTTGTTTGCTTCAGATTCTCACATTTGATTGATTTGTTGATGACATGCCATCAATTCTCTTAGGGATTCTTAGAGACCACATATTTTTTTCCCACGATGCTCAGAAGACACTCCATAATTGATTGCCATTATCATTGGTACAAAAGAAAGTGAAATGACATTTGCCTAATAGATTTTTACTGGTATATCAATCCTATGCTTTAGGAACCTGAAGCTCACAATTCAGAACAAATTTAAGAAGGAACAAATAAAGCAGTTCTGATACAAGCTTTTACAAACTTACAAAAAATAAATAAATCCAGATACAGCTATGTGAAATGAGAAAACCCCTGTTGAGGAAGTCATGTCTGATCATAGTAATAGAAATAGCACTTAGACCTATATACTGCTTTACAGCTCTCTCTAAGCAGTTTACAGAGTCAGCATAATGCCCCTAACAATCTGGGCCCTCATTTTACCAACCTCAGAAGATGGAAAGCTGAATCAACCTTGAGTCTGGGGAGATTCAAACTGTAAAATTGGAGGCAGCCGGCAGTCAGCAGAAGTAGCCTGCAGTACTGCATTCTAACCACTGTGCCACCACGGCTCATAGGCCCTTTATTAGAATATTTTTATACTATCTTTCTTGTAGAAAGATCCAAGAATCAGAAATAAGTGTCCCTCCACAATTCATCCTCACAAATACCAACTTGAGGAGCTAGCTTGGCTCAGAAACAAAAACTGGCCCCAAATCAACTCAACACACAAACATGGGACATGCATTTTTCCACACACAGACTGATCACTGTATCACAAGGGCTGTTGTTTTTCTCTTATCAAATTTAGCTCCATCATTTGGTTTTCAATTTATTATTAAATTTATACCTTGCCATTCTCCTGAAGAAAGGACCCAAGGTGGTTTATAACACCAAAACAAAATATATTAATATAAGCATGAGTGGAAAATCAGTATCATTAAAATCATTACATTGGAGATAGAAATATGGAGAGGTTGCAGGGAAAACAAGCAGGAGGAAGAAGGAGGGAAGAATGTTAGATTGTACGAAGCATGCCACAGAGTTTTAGGGTTAACCCAAACCCTAGTTTAATTTTCATTGGCAATGAAAATTAAAATGAACTTTTCCCATTCATTTTACAGTTGTAAACATCCAACCCAAGAGCTGTGATGTTCTGTCTCATTAGAGAACCTCAAAGAATTTATCATTAAGTTTTAAATCAAACTCCAAGGAGACTTAACCCTAGCCCTAGCCCTAAATTAGTAGATTTTAGTAGATTAGTAGATTTTCCCATGTTTTTTTTTTATTGTAGTTCACCTATTGTAGTTCACCTATCTTGCCTAGCAGCTCCATTTCCAACATCCTTATATTGGTAGATGGATGTTGGAAATGGAGCTGCCAGGCAAGAGGTCAAGAGGAAGGCCAAAGAGGAGATATATGGATGTGCTAAAAGAGGACATGAAGGTGATTGGGGCAAGAGTGAAGGATGCCGAGGATAGAGTTGGGTGGAGGCAGTTGATTCGCTGTGGTGACTCCTAACAGGAACAGCCGAAAGAAGAAGAAAATTTTATTGTAGTTCACAAAGAAATGAAAAGCAGTCATGGTCACTTTCCTTAGAGAACCTCTAAGGAATTCAAATAGCATATTAATTCTCAGATTTGTACTGGCCCCTCCAAATGTGCTTTCCCATTACATTAAGAAAATAACATCCATAATCCCTTTTGCTGTGTTGGACTGATGATGATTCCAATTGAAGCCCAAAACAGTTGTCCCAAAACAGATGACCAGTACTATGGGCAGTGATGTAAAGTATTTGTATCCTAGACTGTTAGCAAAATGAGAAACCTTGACTCTATCAGTGTATTGTAAACATTTTAAATATCTATGGACTTTTGCCTATGGCTCTTCAAATTTTGCAGAACTCCATCTTCCATCAGTTTCCCAGGTTCATTAGGAAGTGCGGAGAGTTACAGGTACATCAGCTGAAGTGCCGTAAGTTCTCCATCTCAACCAAAATGCAAAACGAAACAGAATGTACAGCCTTTATACTACACTATAAATACCAAAACATGTTCATAATAGTTGTGTTGCATTTACATCAGTGATGTAGCATTATATCCAGGGGTTTTTATAAAAGGAACACCTTACACTCCATTCTAGTGCCATTCTTGGCTCCTTCACAGGTCCATTACTGATGCCCAAGTTGAGGTTTTGAACAGGAGTCAGATGTTGAAGGCCAGACCTGGAGATTGCTTTCCTGTAAGAGAGGGATAACAAATAGAAATTTTAAATGATTGGATTTGCCCTCCTATTTCACAGCACATCCTTTAATCAGCATGTAAAAAGCATTTTTTTTTAAAAAAAAAGAACCATTTATTAATCATGTATCACTTCATCAGCAACTGGGATAAGCCCCTTTCATGAAATTACTTGGATGTACAATGCAATTAATGTTGCTGTCTATTTAAATTCAGTTGGAAGAAATATCTACTAGGCTGATCAGAAATTTGTTCTGATCCAGCAATAATGTAACATCCTCCTTTAGCTAGAAATTGAGGATAGTTGTGAGTACAACAAAACATTAGTTTCATTCAATTTCAATTTAAACTAAACTTAATAGATATGGGGAGGGTTAGCTCTTTCTGCTATATCCCTCTTAGTCTCGACTGGTTTTCATTATCAGCTGATTTTTTTCTAACTGTTCAACATTGCTGTTTAAATTTGATTTATGACGGTTTCATATTTTATTTTTTTGTTGGTCTTTCACTGAGCTGTATTAACTGGAATCTCAGCAACCTAAAACTCCTACAGAAACAGTATTATTTTGTGCAATTGGTCAGTGTGCAGTGCAATCCATAATGTCATCATATGCATCATGACATCATCAGTGTACAAACAATATGAATTTTGTAATTTGTATTGGTCACAACACTATACTTCAAATCACATTACATTTCTGCAGCAACAAAATTATTTAAAGGGAAGATTCAAGGCTTGTTGTTCTCCTACTTCAGAAGCTGTTCAGTCCAAGTGTTTGAAAGCCCAGCTCCATGTCCTTTATTCCACTCCAAATGTCCTTGTTCAACTTCAGCTTGGCTGCATTTTTCTTGGGGCCTACCTGAGAATTTGCCAGCTTGGATTTTGGCTGAAGCAAATCTTTTAGGGTGCATCTCTGGTTTACCTCATGCTACTGAATAGGTTCTTCTCACCACTGAGGAGGCAAATTGATTCTATTTAGAATATTATGATGTTTCTCACTCCAGGCAATATTGCCTCCTAGCCCAGATAAAGCCTTAATCAAATTCAAACAGAGGTTTTAGATTTATAAAATGACAGGCCCAAAAACCAATTTTTATTGTGGTGCAATTGCAAGTTCTCCACGGACAGTTCCTAGCTACTTCTATAATATCCTGAATATTTCATATATAAGGCTTTTTACTTTTACTTGGATTATATTGGTATATTATACAGACAAATATACTAGTCTCTCGAACAACAATCATACATATTTCTTTTCAGGTACAGAGTCAATAATTCAATATTATTAAACTGCTCATTATACTCCCATTGATGGCACCTGACATTCATAAAACTGATTATCATAATGTTTAGCTGTCTTTCTGACCAAGAAACTACAATTATCCTTTCATAAAACCTAACTTGGACAATCTCTACAAAGATTTGCCAAATTTCTTGAAACAGCTATGGCTTGCAACAGCTGACTGATACTCTTCACAATTGTTTCATGGAGAAGAGTTGTCCTTTATTTTAAATTTTACATGTTTATGTTTTATTAGTGTTTCTGTATTTTAAATTCTGCATTTGTGTTGTATTGGCCTGAGACAAAAAAATAAAATAAAATCAATAAATATACATCACATTCATATCTATTTCCATATACACATATCCTTCTTATTTTTACCTATTTGATCTAGTTTTGTACTTGATTGCTTATTTGTATCCTAGGACTATCATTAAGTGTCGTATCTTATGATTCTGGACAAATGTACCTTTTTTTTTTATGTATACTGAGAACATATGCACCGAAGACAAATTCTTTGTGTGTCCAATCACACTTGGCCAATTATTCTATTCTATTCTATTCTATTCTAGTAGTTCATTTTGAATACTCATATAAACTTTTAAAAAACATCATTTTTGTGATTCAAAGAAGATAAATGTTCACATATTATTAGGAAAAGCATCAAGTCTCTTCCAACCTAGCTAGAATGGACTGTTAAAAAAATCCTTTAGGCAGTTATTTTAGTCTCGCCGTCTTTAATCTCCTCTGTAGAAACTCCACATATGCTTTTTATAGTGCAAGGCTGTACCTATTCCTGTACTCTTCCCGTTCTATTTATATATTGCATGGATGTACAGCTCTTTCACTTCTTTCTTCCTTTTTCTCCAGATCTGCCAGTTTATGTAGTTATGAGACTTGTAATCAGCTTCCCCAGCCTAATTATCAAGTACCAAAAACATGACATAAATACCCATTACTGAAACAAGTCTAACTCTGCTTGGCAGATACTTTGCTGCGTAATAGCGTTGTGCTTTTCTTGCTGTAGCATATTGTTGAGAAATCATTTTGACTGAACAGTACTAAATAAATAGCTTCAAATGATCTATTTTAAAATGCCTCTGAGATTGTGCTCATGCCAATACGTGGTTGTCATCACAAGAGAAACATCAAAAGTGTTCCTGGAGCTCACATGTTGTTGAGTCCAAACCCAAAGACAACACAGTGAATTCCAATTCTTCATTTGCTTACACTAATAGACAGAACCTTGCCAGACTAAAGCTGTAACCTAACAGAGATTACCTGGAGGCTCTAGGGCCGTGATGGCGAACCTATGGCACGGTGCCACAGGTGGCACGTGGTGCCACAGGTGGCACGTGGAGCCATCTTACTGGGCACACACACTGTTGGCCAATGTACCTCCAGCTAAGCATGCCCATGCGATTGCGCATGCACGATTGCAGAGACCCAGCTGGTCTTTGGGTGTCTGTTGTGATTGCAGCAGGAAATCCAGCTGATCTTTGGAGCTCTCCTATACATGCACAGGCAATTGCTCATGCGTGAGTGTCTCTGTGCAGCATGCATGCATTGCATGTGCAAAAGCTGCATGCATGCACAGATGGTGCAATTGCACATGCAACGCACATGGAGGAGCCGGACGCAAGTGCAGATTGGCCCACTCAAAGCACGTACTTTTTGGCACTTGGTAAGTAAAAGGTTCACCACCACTATTCTAGGGTATGACTACTCTGAATCTTTTCCTCCCTCTGCCACCCAGTTCAGGACTGAACAGTCTTTTATTTTGGACTCCCTCTGGAATGTACAGCCTCTGCCCTGGGAAACTGCTTCTGCCAAAATTGCACCCCACTCTTTATCCAGGTGCATACTCCATCACATGTACATTCTTCATATAACAACATTTGCAAAGACAGCGAACATGAAAGCAGTCCTTCATTAGAACTGCTTTGTACTATGTTCAAATGGCAAAAGTAAGAGCTTACAAGTTTTTCCCTGATGCCGACCAAAAATAAGTTGCCACCAGGAGTGCAGCCCCAGGAGTACTCCCACTTACCATTATTTTCAGAATCCCTGCTGGCTCTGTTAATACCCAATGTCTGCTTTCCTGTAATTCAACTGCCCCTGATATGGCATCCCCTAGCTATGAGGCTCTGTTGTTTGGAATGATATTCAACGGAAGAATAGCAATTTGAGGAAAGCTGATATGACATCCTGTACATGTCAGCAAATTGCACTCTGGGATGTCACATCGAGGCCCTAAAACAAAACATAGTCAGGTCTTGGTTAGTTATTGAACGAGAGACTGGGAGAGTATACCATGGCTGTAAGTTAGCTTGGAAAGTTGAAATGATATCTTAGAAAAAAGAGTTGGGGAACCACTTCTGGGTTGTTGTCCAGAAAATAGCATGAAACATCCATGAATCCATCAAGAATTAAACTTGCTACTTTTAAAAAAGCTACTTCTTCTATCATATATCAGATGAAAGATTTTGTCTGGATTTACACCCTGCCCTAAACCATAACATGATTTATTTGGGTCTGGCACACTGAATCCAGCCACTGTGATTTGTAAGCATAAGTTATGGCTTTGTTTCATAGATGAATACACTTAGTCCTTGACTTACAGGAATTCATTTTGAGACCTTTCAGAGTTACAAGAGCACTGAATAAAGCTACCATTTTTCACATGTGTGACCATAGTAGCATCCCCATAGTCATGTGATCAAGTTTCAAAAATTCAGATGCTGGGCAACTGGTTCATATTTATGACCGTTATAATCTTCCAGAGTCATGTGATCATCTTTTGCAACTTTTTGACAGTCAATGGCGAAGCCAGATTCACTGAACAATCATATTATTAACTTAACAACTGCAGTGATTCACTTAACAACTGTGGCAAGAAAGGTCATAAAATGAGGGCAAAACTCACTTAACATAATTGCTTAGCCATATAGATTTTGAGTTCAGTTTTGGTCATAAAGTAAGAACTACTTTTATGAACCTAATCATGTAGCTTATTGATTTATTTAATAAACCATCTTATTTATTTATTTAT
>JAEANM010025556.1:0-10917 GCA_017656035.1 Myanophis thanlyinensis | reverse complement strand
TGCGGCTCCCAGGGTTTTTTTTCCCTTTGGAAACGGGTCCAAGTGGCTCTTTATGTCTTAAAGGTTGCAGACCCCTGAAAACCCATACCATCTCTCACCCATTGGGCATATTGATCTGGACTTCTAGGACTTATGACTCACCAACTTGTGCATAAGTTCCGGAAGAAATCATAATGATGTATTTTCAGAAATCGGAATGAAATTATGATATGTGTAGCAGGGGAGTAACTTTCTGTTGTGCAACTGCATAATGGACAGCCAAAAGAAATATTACAGTAGTCAAAAGACGTAAGTAGAAAAATGCCCTGCAATACCCTCTATTGTTTGTTCACCCTATCCACTGAATAGAACATGTTTTGATGAGAATTTTACAGTCAAGTTAAGGTTAATGATTGGTAAAATGCTGGAGATGGACGTCTTAATTGAGTCTCCTCCTGAACATTACATCCCCACCCCACCCCCATGCAATAGAGGAAGTAATGCCTGAAGTTGTGGATTTCCCCCCCCCTTTTCTGTTTTCAGGAATATAAACAACTTTCCAGAAGCAATTTTTCACAATGAAACAGCTTATTTCTGAGCATGCACAGACTTTCTGCCTAATTAATAGTTACTCCACTACAGTATCAAAGACTGAAAGAGCTTTCAAAGCAGGCAATGCCTCTTTATGAAAACCCAGCCCTTCAACTGTTCCAACAGCATTTCCCTTTCCTTCCCATTAACCGTCTCAGGCAGAAAGTATTTCATTACAAGACTTTTTGCAAGATATGAGACAACAAAAACATGGTTTTCAGAAAGTCTCAACAGTAATTTATAGCCCCTTTCACTGTGAGGTTAATTTCAATCTCTCTTGCATTATTTAATTTTTCTGTAGCAAACATGTCCAAGAATGCAAAAGTAGCTGTTAGAAAAATGGTGAAATCCTCAAATTACTGTTCTTTTTGTGTAAAATATATATTTTTGAAAACCCTGGAAATCCAACAGGGTTTCCTGTTGGGGGAGGGGCTTGGATGAGAGATAGAAAGCACTGGAGATGGCCCCTCCTAACTGTGAGAGCAGAGGCCCCTGGACCCTAGAGAGAGGAGGAACCAGAGAGAAGAAGGCTCTCACTGAATGGAGAAGGAGGGAAGTAAGCCAGATGGTTAGAGCAAGGCAAGTGGCCATGCCAAAATAGAACAGAACAGAATAGAATTCTTTATTGGCCAAGTGTGATTGGACACACAAGGAACTTGTCTTCGGTGCATAGGCTCTCAGTGTACATAAAAGGAAACAGTACATTCGGGAAATGGTAAATATGTTCCCAAACAGAAGAATACTTGAAAATATCAGAGTGGTCAGAGATTTTTCAGAGGTGTGCTGAATTTACAGAAATACTATTAATAAGTAAACAACAATTGACAGAATGTGTTCTTCTTGCCACATAACAATTGATTGAATGGTATCTGTGTCTGAGCTCTGTGAAACTCCAATAATTCAACACAGTAGTATCTTGTCCTTTGTGATACATTGCATGAGCCTAATATTAAGAGTGTATTAAAATTGTTCTAGTTTGGATCAATGTCTACTTGACAGAGTAACTGGACCTGACATGAGTTAAATTTCCTATCTGACACTGAATTTAAACAGGCAGTCTTGGATTTGTAACAGTGTATTGAATATACAATCGTAAAATATTGCATGTTCGACACAATAAGTTGAAAGAACATAATATAAAGAACTGCACCCAAGAAATGCAGTGTATAGGACAAAAACAATATGCTCCAAGATTGGCCAGCCACATATTTATGGCAAGTTCACAAGCACAAAATAGCATCTCTCCACTCAGGTTATCCAAAAATCAACATGAATACTTATTAGATGATATTGGAAGACATATAGAAACATTATAACTAGCAGTAATTAATGGCTTTGCTTTCCAGGTATTTGTCTTTTAATGCTATTAAAAGTATTGGCTGTTACTATGTCTTATGGCAGTAAACTTCACCATCTGATGTGCAGACAAACATTAGTGTTAGGTTTCATCCACCAATCTGGAATACCATTTAGCTCCATATCTGAAGAGTCTGACTGGGAAGGAAGAGACTCATGTACGAGTAACCATGAACAAACCATACCAATCTAGGAAAGGGTACAACTGGTACACCAGACTACCGGATACCAGGGTTTCTCCCTTTTATTTAATCCTAGACACAATAAGACTTTCACATTCAGGTCTGGCACACAATCTGGGTTTTTTCCTAGATTTGCTCTTCCAGCTTTCTGCAACAGAGCATCTAGTGTTACAGGTAAGTTCTTACTTCTGCTTGGCTGGCAAACATCAGCTTCAGCACTAGACATGAAAGAACCTTTCAAAATTTCTAACCCACAAACTTAGCAAGAAACTTTAGCTCCTACATTCATGTACTGTTTCCCATCTAACTGGATATGCATACTTTTCATGCCCCAGTAGTTAAGGGCAAAGGATATTTGTAACAAAACTGGCAGTTCTTTCCATTTAAGCCCTCCACGCAACTACTGATGTAGAAGATAACAAATCCTCATAGACTCCAACTCCAAATGCCAATGGCAAAGAAAAAAATATCCTGAAAATGACCCCTTGTCCTTAAGTAGGCACTCTGTGACCATAGTTCTACCAATGTTTTATTAGCCTCTTATGTAACAAATCTGACCAAGAATCAAGGTAGTTTAGGAATAGCAAAAGATTTATAAATTCTGTATTAATAAATACGCACATATGAATGAAGGGTAAAGCCTGGTTTCCATTAAAGAGTTCAGGTAAACTGGAAAATTAAAAACACCAGAATCTGATTAGATCAAACAGAAAGCTATTTAGTGTGACATTATTCTCTTAAGCACATATGCTTCAGGGACGCTCACAAAAAGGACCTGAACATCATGCTATTTTTGAGAGTTAGATGGGTGGTGCCTAAATTTGGCAAATAAACAAATAAAATATTGTTCCTCTCATTCTCCACAAAAGTTATTTAAAATTCAAAGCCAGAATATAATACCCAACTCTCCTTACTAGTAGAAGCCATCAATTTCCCTGGTCCCTGTTATTAAACTATTAAACTAGACAGATATCACTAACCAAAAACAAATTCTATAATCTAACTACAGTTAGGTTCTATGTGAAATAGATTATAATTATTGCTTTAAATTGATGCAGAATATGAATACAGGAACTTGTCTGTTTCTTTAAAGTGTTTCCAATCAAGCTTAAATAATTAAATATTTACTTCATCATGAATCCAGAGAATTCACTGACTCTGAATTAAAGAAATCTGTTGTGTAATTTTTATTTGACTTCCAATACAAGTTTCAAACTATAGCTTAAATTTGATTTGAGATTCCTAGTTGAATCAAATCAGTCTCCACTTGTGAGGCATTAAAAATACAGCACACAATTTCATAATCTCCAAATGTAATTCTCATTGCTGTAATAAAAAACTAGCAATAGTGGATACAGTTGCTTATTTAGTAGTGCTTATTTTTATAGTATAGTTAAGACCTGGTTATCAGGACACAATCATTACTTGTCATCTCAAATTACGAGTTAATCATTGCAAGCTGAAATCACCAGCAAAGGATAATTTAAAAACCAAAGAAAATCTAAAATAAAAACCCACGAAAAACTGGGCCTTTCTATGATTGACATTTGTAGTAGATGGGCATCCTACAGTGCAAGAAACAATGCGAGGTTTTCTGCCAAAAAATCACCAGTTTTACAGAGAGAAAACTCATATACACACGTGAGTTTAATGTGACAATGGAGCAATACAATAGTTTATTAGGCAATATTCCTTTTTAGTTATTTCTTGTAACTCTAGAGAAACCGAGAATTTACAACACACCATTGCCAATAAAAAGGATACTGTGAAATGAATAGTTCTATAAATGTACATATCATATAACACCAATGCAAAGCCTAGCAATAGTAAGCAAAATTATTCTTCAGAAAGTTTTCTTTTTTTGATGTTCCACAATGAAAATAATTTCTAAAACCCACTAACACAAGTTTGTTCTGAGTGTGTAAGGAGCATTTTGGATTTTGGTACAGTATATGTAGTATGGAGATCTTGAAATATTAATGGGTAGCATGAGAATGTATGATGGGAGGAATTATGCTGAAGAGTCAGATTAGAGTGGGAAGGATAACATTTGGAAGGTTAACTTTAACGTGATTGATTCAAGTATTTTAAATACTAACTACTAAAACTAGCACTATTCATGTCAAACTACTTTGATATTACTAAATCAGGCCAATTAACTTTGTGCTTATTTTGTGTGTGTGTGTGTGTGTGTAAAGTGAGAGCCTGTGTAGTACAGTGGTTAAGTTGCTGGACTAGGAACAGTGAAACACAGATTCTAGTCCTATTTTAACCATGCAAAAAGGCTGGATGAGTTTGTGCCAGTGACTCTGTTTTAGTCTTCAACTGGGAAGCTGAGAAACACCTATCTACTAAACAACACTGGATCAGAATGGTAGATTATGGTCCATAAGCTTTATATTCATGACACTGAAATTTATTTTTCACTTTTATTCAATATAAGTTATCAGATAAAAGGGTAGAGGTAGCAAATATTCTCAGTGTTGGCACTCTATTTATCTAACGTGTGCCATAAAGAGGTCCACCCTCTCCCTTCTCTATTAGACTGTGAGATGCCAAGTGATTATAATATTCTTTATGAGTATGTTTGCACTGTACCAAATTTATTTTGTATTTTACTACTGATGGTTGTTGAGTTTATATAATTTCAGAGGACACTTTTTTAACTTTTCATCTGTTTCTTACTGGGGGTTTTGTCAACAGTTTTGCAGCCTTGTTTGTGGAAAGAAAGTAAGATTTAAATATGCTTAAATTTAGTGGGAGACTGTTTTTATGTTTCTGTACATATATATATATTTGAGATCTAATATTGTACTAAGGCACTGAGTGTCATTTGCACAAGCTTAACTTGTGATGGGAAAGGAAGTAGGGTAAATAAATGTTATACAAAATCCAAAACCACTGGTAATTAACCCAATAAACCCAGCTAAGGTTAGATTTTTTTTCCTAACTAGAGCTATTCTTGTTTGAGGCTAAATTAATTCCCATCAGTCCTCCCCACAAGGAAAAAAAACTTTTGTATCTGTGCTTTTCAGTTATTCTTGATTGCTGCCAACTGCCTGGAGAAGTAAGTAAACTTCAGGGTTTAACATGAGAATTAACTGTTCCTTCCAACACTCATGATCACAACAAGGAGATTTTATAAAAATAGACCTTTTCTATACAACATTGTAATTTTGTAACCATTTCATCCCAGCAGCCACTTGGAAGGGGGAAGGTAAAAAGGAAACAGAAATGGGTATTCCAAAACTGTTAAATAATGGCACTGATCCTGCTGTTGCCAACAGCAGTTCCTCATCCCCCATCCAGAGGAGAAAAAAAGAGAGACAGGAAGTGGTAAGGGTTGTAACTGCCTCCCAACTCTCTTTGTCTTTGGCTGGAAGGACTAAAAATTTGGCTGCCAGTCAACAAAATCCATTGCTGCACACAATGTATGATACCACTCAAAAGTGACTGAATTCACTGGAGGACAGGATCACTAGATTAGTTATGGCATGTAAATAAGGCCTGTAAAATCCAGTCAAACTATAGTCCTTGATGGGATAAACCTGGATTTAAATTATAAACTTACCCCCCCCCCCAAAAAAAAAGGTGATCTTCTAATAAACAGAAGACAGAATGAAGATTAGTGATCAAATCTTAGAACATATGCAATATAAGAACTACACAGTCAACTTTGAGTGTCAGGGAAACCTTTTTGAAGAAAGATTTAATATGTAAATCTAACAATGAGGCCTCAGTGAATAAATGTGTTAGTAATCACGCATAAAATTATACAGGCATAGTGAATCCACTTTAATCACATCTTTGCACAGGACATTTTTTTTCCAGCAGAGCTGAAATTTTCAGCTATGTGACAAATAGGTAATTCATAAATTATCCAGATTTAAAACTCTTGTACCACAGGCTGTATTTGCAATTACTTAATGTGGATCCCAAGCACTATTCTATTCACATGCTACAAGTCCATCCATTCTGTTTCTCATTTACCACTTGTGCTTTTAGTAGAAGGTGTTGGAAACAATATCTTCCCTAAGGTGTTTTTTCAAGAGGCAATTGGACTTTCTTGTTTTTCTTTGAAGATGTTTCAGTTCTCGTCTAAGGAGCTTCTTCAACTCTGAAAGGAATCTTTCCATTCCCCACCATCCAGTCAGAAATGAAGCAGCTTTTTGGATGAAAAGTGAAAGGTCTTCAAAGAAAAACAAGAAAGCTCAGTTGCTTCTTGAAAAAGCACCTTTGGGGCAACCATGACCTGGATGACTGAGAATCTCCACAGACCAAGGGACAATATGTAATTTGCAATTACATAGAATATTAATTCTTTTAGAATTAAGGAGAAACTTCCTAACAGTGAAGACAATTAACCAGTGGAACAGCTTGCCTTCAGGAGTTGTAGGTGCTTCATCACTGAAGGTTTTTAAGAAGAGACTGGACAGCCACTGGTCTGGAATGGGATAGGGCAGTGGTGGCGAACCTTTTACTTACCGAGTACTGAAAAGCACGAGCTTTGCACGTGCCAACCACACTTGTCTGTGGCTCCTCCACATGCGTTGCATGTGCAACTGCACCATCTGTGCATGCATGCATGCAACGTGTTGCTCTCAGGCACTCATGCACACATGAGCAATCATGTGCTCTGAAGACCAGCTGGATTTCCTGCTGCAATGGCGTGCATGCACAGTAGAGGCCCAAAGACCATCTGGTCTCTGCAATTGCACATGTGTACATACGCAATCGCATGTGCATGCTCAGCTGGAGGTAAGTTGGCTGACAGCTTGTGTGCCCAGCAAGATGGCTCTGCGTGCTACCTGTAGCACCCGTGCCGTAGGTTCGCCATCACAGGGATAGGGTCTCTTGTTCGAGCAGGGAGCTGGACTGGAAGACCTCCGAGGTTCCCTTCCAGCTCTATTCTAGTCTATAAAAATGCAGGCTGGGTCCATTCAAATCAATCCAGCTCTACAGTACAACTGTCTACCCAACTCTTCATCAAAAGGACACCCAAAGGCCAGCCTCAGGCGAAAGTTGCTCTCTGTAGTCTCCATCCACCCCATTGACCGCTGAGTGTTCATTTATTCCGTTTCCAGACTGAAAAAAAAAAAAGTTAATCCGCCAGCCGTGGCTGTCACCCGTTTCCCGATGCCGCCGAAAGGAGGAAAGGGAGGAAAAAAAGTGCCCAATTTCGAGGGAAACGTCTCCACACCGCACCACACACATAACCAGAACTGCCCTCCGCCTTGCCTGTCCCGGTTCCCCAGTTGCCCGGGGGTCCCCGTTAGATTCGCCCGAGGATTTGAGGAGGAACTCCCTCAGCATCCCGCGTTTTGCCGAGGCCTCGGGAGCGGCAGCCGCCCGGTTTTGCTCCCCGAAGCCGCCTCCGCCCCTCTTTGCCCCCGCACCCCCCCCACCCCCAAACCCCCAGCACCGGCTTCTTTGCTCGGCAGGATCCGAGCCTTCCAGATGCCGGCGTGGGTTGGCGCCTCCCCGCGCGCCGCCGGGCACAGCGGCTTCCATCCCCCGCCGAGGCCTTCTTCCGCCCTCGCCCGCCAAAGCAGCCCACCTGCGGCCCATGATGATGCCGGCGGGGCCGAGTGCCGCGATGCTCCCAGCGCTTGGGTCCTTCGAAAACGGCCGCGCCTCCGTCCCCGACGCCACAGGCCGCAAGAACCGGCGCTTCGGACGGCCGCCTCAAGAGGGGCTCCCCACAGCGTCACCTGCCGGTCCGGAGGCCGAAGCGCGGTTCCGAAGGGGAAGGGGAGCCCGGCAAGTGGATGGAAAGCCGGTCAAGCAAGGCTGGGACGGAAAGTGAACGAGCGAGGCCTCTCGTTGCAAGAAAGAAGCAAGCGCTGCTTTGTCCCAGGGACGCCCATCAACGGTGGCAAGACGGCGGGCGAAGCCAGCAGCCCTGCGCTGGAAAACAACGTCGCCCGCCCAGGTTTGAAAGGCCGGCACCTGGTAGCCAGAGGTTCAGTCTTTTCAGTCTGCCTCCATGCCTCCTAAATTCGTTTGGTTTTATATGTAGCATTTCTGGTACCCGTCAGAGTAAAGGCACGATTATTTTGCTAATAGCTATGGCTTTCGCTTGCTTTCTTTTTCTCCCAGATGAAATTGCTTTTTTTCCCCCAGAGGAAATTGCTGTAGCCGATTCTGCTCAACTGGACTGTTGCTGGTTTTGTTTAGTAGCTCCAAACACTCCTTGATGGCCAATAAGCATCCATTTCACAAAAAATGTACATCGATAATTGTATTTCTGAGCTCCTGCAAGCATATGCTTGTGTCTTAGTGAGTATCTAATTATTGCATTTAGTCTTCTGTCTCCCTTCTTTTTTAAAAAAAAAAATGCCTTTGATTTTCCACAGGTCAGGCATAACCATCCTTTCCTAACTACAAGGAGACCAAACTGTCAGAACATAAATCACATCCTTTCTTACTTGCATGGCAATGTCATAGGGAGCCATGTAAATACAGCTTCCTTTTTAGGGTGCCTCCAGTGAGCAGGCTGGTTTTACTTCATGTTGCACTGAATAATTTGTTTCAAGCTATGGTATTTATTCTCAATACTTTTTCCAACTCCACAATTTGTCTTTCTGATGATCTAGCTTTCACAGACCTATGTTACAATTGACCAAAGCACAGCCTTGACAATATGTATCTTTCTTGTCAGTGCAATTTTAAGATTCGGTCTAGTTTTGTTACATTTTTGTTTTTCCCCAAGTAACAAATGTCTCTTTATTTCATGGCTGCAAAGCCCAGGAAGATAAGATGTATTAATTTCCTCAACTTGTTCTTTAGCTTTCTGCACTGATTTGGCATTGCCTGTGGACATAGTTTTTCAATACTGAGCAGCAACAGTCCTTTGAACTCTCTTCTTCACCTTCAACGACTTCCTCATTTCCAGTTATGGGATGTTAAGATCTAATATCTAACAAGGGCTGCTGTTGGAACACAGGGAAATTGAATATTTCCATTCCCACACTAAAAATATTATTTAAGAGTTAAGGCCTTTTTAGCCAAATTTATGGTTGTGGAGTCTTTCTCAGTTGAGTAAGCCAGATGGCCAAGTGATGTTGCTCTGATCAGGGGCAGCAGTTAGTAGCTTGCGTATAGGCTTCTAACCTGACTGGCCTTAGTTAAGAGAGAATACAGAAGGCGGTGGTCCTGTCACATGTCAGATTGTAACAGTTTAGATATTGGGCAAAACCTAAACAATTGGGAGTCACAACTCAGCCCTTGGTGTACTGTGGCCTCCAAGAAGCTTCAGTTGATGAGCAAGAGCACTGCAAATAAATGTAGTTCAAATATTTCATCATGATTTATGAAATGGATGGGAATGAGAGAGAGAGAAACCTTTTAAGAGATAAACTCTTACTGTTCCCATCATTACGTTCCCTTAATTCTAAAAAGAGTCCAAAATCGCATGATCAACATTCATCCATTTTGATGATGTAATCGTGGCTGCTTTGCAGGCTACAAATGGAGAGCTGGTGGGTTATGTAAGATTCATGGGGGTTACTATCCCACTCCTGTCAGACAGTAGATTTTTCTTTTTATTCTGATCTTTCTACACTATCTTCCCATCTGACTGAACAGTATTAGATACAGAAGCCATGTGACTTGAATGTGTACCATGAACAAAATATCATAGGAAAGGCAGAATATAAACCAAGTCTTAAATCCAATGATTTAGTCTCAAAATCATGAGAGCATGAGTTAAAGTTTTATTTCCCAGATAAAGAACTATTCTGACAATATTTCATGATTAAATGCAATGGATGCTTTTAACTTTACACTTTAGATAAATTTTGCACTAAAGAATTTTATATTTAAGTATGAGAACATTTGGTATCTAAATCAATCTTCAGATCATTGCCTAAGGCAATCAATTGTTGAAATTGATAAAATCTTTCTGTATCTTAGAAATGATATATATCAGTGACCCTCCAACATTTTGGGCACCAGGCAGTGGTGGAATTCTAATTTTTTACTACCAGTTCTGTGGGTGTGGCTGGGAGGGTCATGTGATTGGATGGGCAGTTTCTGTAAGCAGGGCAATAAAGATTAGGCTAGAAACAACACCAGAATGTTTTTTTCCTGCCTTCCTTACAAGATTAGCCCTGTAAAGTTGAAAAAAAAGGAGATTTCTTCTAACAACCACTTCTCTGAACTGCTTAGAATGGGGGTGCCCAATACATCGATCATGATCTACCAGTCGATCATGAAGGTCTTGTGGATAGATTGTGTGAAGAAAGGAAGCCACCGCTGCGGCTCATGTTTGTTTTAAAAAGTTTTCCTGCCTTCTACTGTGCTTCTGCTACTCCTGGATGAGCAGCTGAAAGGCAGGAAAACTTTTTAAAACAAACATGAGCTGCATGAAGAAAGGAAGCCACCGCCATGGCCTGTGCTCATGGGGCTGTTGTGGGGGGGAGGGCACAGGTGGGTCAAAGCAATGAATGTCAGCAACCCGTGCCTCTTTCATTCCCCTGCTGTGGCTCCCTGTTGGCTGCCATGCCCCTTGCCCTCCTCTCTCAGTTACTCCTCACCTGACCTGAGAAGGTAAGGTTGGAGGGGATGGAGACTCACTCCATATTCCAGAGCAGAAGCAAAGCTTGGTTCATCCTTTGCTGGGTCTCCAGTTGCTTCTTCCGGCCCTTGTTGGTTGCTGCTGTTGGAATAGGTTGTGCATCTCCCCAAGCGAACAAGGTGCATTCAGCACAAACATAGCTGGGAAGAAGCGGCTGCGAGACCCAGAGAGTGCCGGAGAATCAGAATATATGTGTGTGCGTGCGTGCGTACGTGTGTGTGTATGTGTGTG
>JAEANM010025555.1:0-10917 GCA_017656035.1 Myanophis thanlyinensis | reverse complement strand
AAAACCCACCCGGACGCCCCGGACAGGACGTAAAAAGAGGACATGTCCGGGCAAAAGAGGACGGTTGGTCACCCTATTATTTTCTTTCACAAGATGCGCTATATCGCTAGCTAAAAGGTCATTTTCCTTTTTGAAGATAGCATTTGAAGAGAAACCAGATCTTCTTATTTTGAAATATATATAAATATTTCAATGACAAAACAATTAACACATTAAATTATATATCAAAAACATATCAAATTATATATTAGCATTTTTGTCCAATAAAAACTAGCCAAGTTGAAAGAGACAATAATATATCTGATGAATAACTTCTTGGCAAAAAAATTTCATCACATTTGCCTTTAGAACAATTCAGCCAAGCAGATCAAGGAAAGCTATCTAAATTCTATTTATAATGCCACGAAAGAAGGCATTCTGTCTAAAATCTTATTTTATGACTGAATGTTAAGCCTTTGAATTTTAAAATCTCAGAAAAAGTCATAGAAAAATTAAGACAGAATTATATTCTTTTTTTTCCCATGACTCCTATGTAAATCTCCTATGAAACAACTGCCACTCAGTATGATTATTTCATGTTTGTTCAATAAACATGACATCTCATCTTTCTCTATATTACATTTGGTTAAATATTTTTGAATAGGTATACCTGGAAAATCCTGGGAATATCCTTAGACTCCAACTGCTCTGATCTTTCTCTTTCCTCTCAAACATGGAAGATTTTGCTGCAGAAGTACAGATAAATAGCAAAAATGTAAGTTAACCGTGAAACGCTCCAATATGAAATCTTAATTTAGTAACATTTCTCAAAGTTTTCCCACTTAATTCACTAGATCTCATCTTGGACTTTAAATATGAATTTCAGTGGTGCTCTTTGATTTGATTTTTAAAGCTTTCTGAAAGTAGGGGTCCATTCACTTATAATATAGCTGTCAAGTCGAATGGATTTTACCCCAGTCACTCAAATTGTAAGGAAAACTCTCAATGTGCAGTGCAAATCTGATATCATGATTGCTAAGGCCTACTCATGCCGAAATCAATCACTATTTTAAAGTGGCAAAGAAATATAATTAACTTGTTTTAACAGCAGCAAATATTAAACACTTGACATATAAAAACCATAGTGCCAAGATTACTGCAAGTCCTGATGAATTTCTTTAAAAAGGGCAATGATACAATATTATTTTCTGCATTATTGTTTGTTTTATCAATTTAAGCTTAAAAAGTATAAACATTACTTTAACATTCAGAATCACATATATATTGATCATATTCAGAATGAAGCAAAAACATTTCAAAAACTTACTCCGTCTCCACTACAATCCATGGTTGGACATTGTCACTTTCTTGCTTGTGATATAAAGTGACCTTGTTGCACATGACACCTAGATACTGTAAAAAAATAAACAATATGTTGCAAAATTGATTTTATTTTTATTACCAAATGTTGTATGATTACTTTTTTACAGAATAAAAATATGTAATGTCTTTAAAACGATATCATTTACTTTTTGTATGCAATCACGTTTTTCTTCTGTTTTCTTGCAGAGACCCAAAAGTGTTAAACAAATATTTTTGATGTATTCAAATGACAGCTTGCTGCTAAAAGATTAATATTTTAGTGACAGAGGATGAAGAGATGACACTCCCAATTGTGACTTCCTGAAATAAAGAGTCATCAACTGAAATATGTCTATTTCTCTCCCAGAATAGAAGGACAAATGTTACTGTCTTGGTCTTCCCCGGATAGGTAGAGATACTATTTCAGAGCAGACGTCGTCAGTTGCCTGCTCCCAAGCCCTTATCAGGTCTTTCTGTTCCTCAGTTGCTTTTGACCTGTAAAAAGGAATGAATCAAGTATAATCAAAATTAATTTTTAATGCATTATCAAATCTCCTTTACAGAGGTTCTACTTTCTTTCTTAGTAATGTAAGATATTTACAATGTTCATTCTGCTGATAGCTTTCTGATACTTTTCGTATTTCTCCTTTAACATCTCATACTCCCTCATCTCGATCAGCATCTCCTAGCAGAAGCATAACAAAAGAACTAGATCTTGTACAGCCAAACTTAAGATGAAGTAAGGGACTTTTGTTTTTAAAACAAAAACAATTAAAATGTTGTTAAGTTAAATACTTTTTAAGTGTTAATACTCACTTTCTGGATTTTCCCTCAGCTTGTTCTGCAGTTCCTTATTCTCCCTCAAAAAACATGTTATTTCTCTGGCTAAGCGGTCGTTCTCCTTTTCCAACTAGGTTGTAGAAATTACAAGAAGCAAGCATCAGTCATATAATATGAATATGCCGACAAAAAGAGGAATTTAAAATAGGATACTAAGGGAAGTGAATTAATTACAGCTCTTATGGCAACATCTTTTTCTGTCAGCTCCTTTTCTTGCACGGATCTGATTTCTTCAATTCATTTCATTTCTGTATTTTTATGGAAAAACACATGCTATTAAACTATATTCACCATATTAACCAACATTGAAATTTAAGACTGGCCATTAAATAGGAAGGGTCGGGTGTAATGCAGAGGGAGGATTTCCTTTGTATCCGCACTCCTGCTACAGGTTCTCACACAAACAAAATAGTTGGTCTCTTTGATATTGTCTGTATTTCTGCAAACAGACCTCATGTTTCTTTTTCAGCACTTCGTACTCCCTTTCATCTCTGTCAGCATCTCCTGGCAGAAAAACAACAACTAAAACTTGTACAGCCAAACTTAACATGAAATAAATAACTTTTGTTTTTGAAATGAAAATTAAAATGTTGTTAAGTTAAAATTACACTTTCTGGACTGTCTTTCACTTTGTTCTGCTGCTCCTTGTTTTCTTTCATATGGTGTGCCATTTTGCTGGCTAAGAGATCATTTTCCTTTCCCAACTAAGATGCAGAAATTACAGGAAGCATGCATCAATCATAGAATATAAATAAGACAAAAAGGAGCTTAAAACAGAATAGTAAGGGAAATGAATTACTTACAGTTCTTATGGTGGCATTCTTTTCTGCCAGCTCCTTTTCTTGCCTTGATGTTATTTCTTCCATCCACTTTCTTTCTGTTTTTATGGAAAAGCACTTGTGCTATTAAACTATATTAACCTAACGACAACATTGAAATATAAGACTGGCCATTAAATAGGAAGGGTCAGGTATGATATAGAGGGAGAAGGGGTGTTGGACTCACCTGATACGCTCCTTCTCGTTGTGTAGAGAGATAATCCAAAGATTACCCATTATTGGGTTTGTCTCGTCTTTTCCTAGATCTACTAACTGAGAATTAAAGCTATAAAAGGGGCCAGGCTCCTCCCCTAGCCCCAGTTCTACGAAGGCATCAATTTGTGTGAAAGCCATCCTTCATTTGTGAATATGCCCGTGGAGGACCAGGATCCAACTAGTAATTGGGAGGGCTGGATTATCTCTCTACATGATGAGAAGGAACGTATCAGGTGAGTCCAACGCCCTTTCTCCGTCGAATGTAGAGAGATAATCCAAAGATTATTGGGATATACCCAATCTAATTGTGTTCAGGGAGGGTAATGGACTGGTCCTGACAAGGAGAGGATGCCTGGACCCGTTGAAGTACCCTCCTACCAAATGCTGCATCAGCCGTTGCATATGAGTCAATACAGTAATGTTTGATAAAGGGCGATGGGGATGCCCAAGTGCCTGGCCGCCCTACAAACTTCCTCAACCGAAGCGTGGATAGACCACGCTGCCGAGACGGCGGCACTCCGCATAGAGTGCGCGGTGATACCGCCAGGAACTGGCAAGCCCATGGCTGAATATGCAGATGCTATGCAGGCTCGAAGCCAGCATCCTATCACTAATGAAGACACTTTTTGGCCTAGTGTCTGATCTTGTATGGACACAAAGAGTGCCTCTGTCTTTCTAAACTGTCTGGTTCTATCAAGATAGACTTGCAGAGTTCTGCGAACATCAAGTTTGTGCCAAAGCATGTCTCCCTGGTTGGAGGAAGACGAGCAGAAGTGTGGAAGCACTATCTCTTGTGCCCGATGGAACACCAAGTTAATCTTGGGAATGAAACTTGGGTCTAGCCGCAAGACCACTCTGTCAGAATGAAGAAACACAAAGGTCCTGCTTGATTGACAGGGCAGCGAGTTCTGATATCCGGCGCACTTACGTAATTGCGATTAGGAAAGAGGTCTTTCAGGAAAGAATCTTTAGTGACAACGATTGAATCGGCTCGAAAGGAGCTGTCGTCAGACCCTGAAGGAATGTTGGCAATTCCCAAGTCAGGAATCGATGGATGACGGGAGGTCTGAGGTTAGTTGCCCCTCTCAAAAATCATACCGTCGGGTGTCTAGCAAGGGACATTCTGGTGCCACAGTCTATTATTGTTGATATGGTGGCTACTTGCCGATGGAGCATGTTAGGCCTTAGACCGAGGCCATCCTTGTCGAGGCCATCCTGGAGAATGTCCAGGAGGGTAGGAAGAGTCAGGGTGAGAGCGTCTTGACTCCTCTGATGGCACCAGGTTGTCAGAGCCTGCCAAGTAGCGTCGTAGATTCTCATGGTCGATGGTCGACGCGAAGCCTGTATAGTCGCTATCACCTTGGATGAGAGTCGGTTGGTGGTCAAGACTCAGCGTTCAAGCGCCAGGTGGCTAGTCGGAGCCAGAGGGGATCCAGGTGGCCTATGTCGCCCTGTGTCAGTGATGTTGGTTGGAGAGGAAGAATCCATGGTTCTGTGATAGATAGGCAGCATAGCTCGACAAACCATGGGTGGTGAGGCCAATGTGGAGCAAGGAGAACCAGCTTGCACTCGTTCCTCCCTTGCTTTGTGTAACACTCTCGGAATCAGAGGTATCGGGGGAAAGGCATAGAGGAGGCCTCTGGGCCATCGGGATCTCAGTGCGTCTGTCCCCTCTGCCCCTGGTGTTCTGTACCGGGAAAAGAAGCGGGGCAGCTTGGTGTTGGATGGTGTTGCAAACAAGTCCACTTGGCAAGGGCCACCACCTCTGAACCAATCTCTGAAAGAGGTGGGAGTCCAGAGCCCACTCTGATGGATCTAGGGTGGATCTGCTCAGCCAGTCCGCCTTTATGTTTGACTCTCCCGAGATGTGTTCGGCTCTGAGGGAAAGGAGTTGGGTCTCCGCCCAACTGAATAGACACTCCGATTCCTTCATCAGGCGTCGCAACTTGGTTCCTCCCTGGCGGTTTATATGCGCCTTTGTTGCCATGTTGTCCGTCAGTATGAGGACATGGCGGTGCCAGAGATGAGACCGGAAGGTGGCGAGAGCGAGACGCACGGCCTGTAGTTCTAGACAGTTGATGTTCCACTGTTGTTCAGGTAGGGACCATGTGCCCTAAGCCACATGCTGATGAAGGTGGGCTCCCCACCCCCGAAGACTTGTGTCCATAGTTACTACCAGGCGTTCCGGATCGTAGAAGATAACGCCCTTGTTGATGCTGGGAGATGAACACCAGCGGAGGGAGCGACGTACGTGTGTGGGTATTCGGACTCTGAGATGCGAGTGACTTGAGCCTTTCTTTTGAAACGGAAGAAGAAACCACTGTAGTTGTCTGGAGTGATATCTGGCCCATGGGACGATGTCTATTGATGAGACCATCTTGCCCAGTAATTTGGAGAGTTGAGCTAGGGATGGCTTTTTTTGTCTGCAAATCTTCCGAGCCAGGTGGCGGATGCTTTGTTTCTTCTCTGATGACAGAAAGACCTTTCCTGACGAGATGTCTATTATGGCTCCCAAATGCTGCAGGCACGTGGTGGGCCGGAGATGGCTCTTGTCCTCGTTGATCGAGAACCCATGGGCTCAGAACATGTGTAGGGTTGTGCGAAGGTCTTGTCTCGCTGTGGTCATTGATGACGATTGAATCAGAATATCATCCAAGTAGGCATGGATTCTGATGGGAATTTAGCGCAGGTGCGCCGTTATTACTGTCAGTTTTGTGAAGGTTCTCGGTGCAGATGAGAGGCCAAATGTGTACTGAAAGTGATGATCTTGGTAACAGAACCTCAGGTAGCGCTGGTAAGTTTCGTGAACCGGCACATGGAGGTATGCCTCCGTGAGATCTATGGAGGCCAAGATGTCATTGCGGTGTAAGAGAGCCATTATGGTCTTCAGAGTGTGCATCTTGAATTTTCGATATACTACATATTCGTTGAGATACTTCAGGTCCAAGATGGCCCTCCATCCTCCCGACGCTTTTGGGATCATGAAGAGGATGGAGTAGAAGCCCTGACCGTGAAACTCCTCCGGAATTGGTTGGATCGCTCAAATTTGTAAGAGGTGGGTGATCGTCTCTGGCATGAGCCTCTGCTGTGCCGGATTGCTGGATGTGGGGCACTGCAGGAATCTGTTTGGGGGAGCTACTAAGAACTCCAGTGCCAGTCTGTACCTGATCGTCTGCCTCACCCAGACGTCTGAAGTGGTTCTCTCCCATTGGTCTGCGAAATATATGAGGTGGCCACCAATGGGAGGGCTCGGTCATAAGTCACTTGCTGTGTCGGAAGGGCCGTCCCCTCTTGGCAGGAGCCAGACAACGATTGTATTGCTGTTGGTAGTTGTTGCGAAAGGAACGCGACTGTTGTTGCTGTTGTCTGTCTTGGCAAAAGGATGGTTGGCGGTAAGATGGGGTGTAATAGTCAGTAGAGGGACGAAAAGGCTGATGTCTGTAATAAGACTTTTTTCGCTTTGCTGGCTTTAAATTTAATTTGATCCTTTTTCTGCCGTCCTTGGTTTCAGTGAGGACGGGCTTGACGGCCTCTCCGAACAGTTGCTATCCTGCAAAGGATGCAGAGGCCAGCTTCCATTTCTGTTTCATGTCTGCCTGCCAGGGCTTGAGCCAGAGCATTCTGCGGCTAACAAAAGATGATCCTATGGATCTGGCCGCAAATTTCATGGCGTGGAGTGTGGCGTCTGCAGAAAACTCCACCGCTGCAATTAATTTGTTCAAATCTTGATGTACCCTGGTGTTCTCAGGCTCTATTCTGTCTTGCAATTGGCGAAGCCAGAGTAATGTAGCTCTGTTAAAAAAGGAGGCCAAAGTCGAGGCCTTGCTCAAGCAGACGCCTGGTGACTTCTTCGCAATAACTTCTCTAGCCTTTTGTCCTCTGCCTTCAGTAGGTCGTCTGAATCTGTGACGAGAGAATTTGAAGATGCCATATCTAGCACTGGTTCATCCACCTTTGGAGGCTCAAGGGAGGTCGCGAAGGCCTCAGCCATATTATATAATAGCTTCTCCGAATTCAGGGGTGGGTGACCCGGCAATCTGCCTGATGGAAGGAGACGGGATGGTTGCCCTCTCCTGGCCCTCCCTGTCAGGAGACAGGGGAGGCACAGATAATTGTTGAAGCTCTGCCTCCCCAGTCGGGTGGGGAGGCAGATATGTTGGTCTGTTGAGGCCCAATGGTAGGGTTTGGGGCCTTGTCTCCATATTTGGTCTTGAGGTGATGTTTGTGGGTGCCTCTTTTACTGTAGCCCTGGATGAGCCCTGCTGGGACTTAGTCTTGGCCTTTTTCGATGAAGATTGTGAGGAAAGGTGCTTCCTCTTTGAGGCGCATTTACATGGCTCCTCTGGTTGAGGTGATAGAGCCCGTGTGTGCGCCTGGGAAGCTGGCTCCATAAGTGTTATTGAGAAGAGGGAGACACTATAGAGAAAAATAAACAGAAAAAAGGGGGGAGAGAAGAAATGGTATTATTATTTAATGTGCCCTAGAGTCAAGGCCAGAGAATAGAGTCCTGTGCCCCCCACGATACCAGGTAAGGTGGGAGGGGTAAGTGGAGCCGCACCCCCTTTATTCAAAGTTTGCCTAAAATATGGCCTGGCAGAGGTGCCTGTGTGGCCCTTGTAGCCGCGGCCTCTGAAGTTGCGAAACCTTTGACCAACGGTAGCGTGGCCTCATTACTTATATAGCTCTTGAAGCAGCAACCTCGTAGGCGGCTGCTGCTCCATTCCAAAAGCGCGCCAAAAGAAAATGGCGGCCGCTGACAAAATGGCGGCCGCTATCACACGGCCTGTCAGCTACTTCTGAGGGAACACAGTTATGAGCCTTAAAGGGGCGAAGATACAGCAGTCTCCGATAGATTGTCATCGCCCTGCCTTCCGGAAGCTTCCGTTCGTCGGTAGGATCGTTATCAGCAACGGAAGGCCTTCCCCGCGTCATATGTTGGTCGGCTTTGCTACGGCGTCAGCAGGCAATTAAGCAGTGAGGCGTCAGCAAGGCTCGGCGTGGCTGAGAAGACTTGAGGGCAGCCTGCTCCTGACGGCCCGTTATCTCGGAGGCAGTAACGGTTCGAATGCCTAACCCCCCACTGTCTCAGTAGCGACAGAGGGGGTGGAGATGGGAGGGAATCCCCTGAGCCTTTTACTGCCGGCATCAATTCTTTCCTCCCATCCTGCATACGTTATCTTGCTTGTAATTGTTAGACCGGAAGACAAGCTGGCCTATCAATTTGTTGCGGGGGGGGGGCAGAGGAATTTTAAAAGGAAATTCTATAACCTCTGTATAATGCTCTGGGAAGGTCCCCTCCCTCAGATGCCTCCCTATGAATGGGAGAGCCGTTATGAATAGGTTTTATCTTGAGGTTGAAAATAGTGAAAAAACTCACAAGATTGATAGAAATAAACTAAAAGGAAGATGAAGTTCCTCATTGAATGAAGGAGAAAAAGTTAGTCTGATCCAGATTGATGACTGAGAAGAACTGGGGCTAGGGGAGGAGCCTGGCCCCTTTTGTAGCTTTAATTCTCAGTCAGTAGATCTAGGAAAAGACGAGACAAACCCAATAATCTTTGGATTATCTCTCTACATTCGACGGAGAATTTCCTTTGTATCTCCACTCCTGCTACAGGTTCTCACAGACAAAATAGTTGCTCTCTTTGATGTTGTCTGTATTTCTGCAAAGAGATCTCATGTTTCTTTTTCAGCACTTCATACTCCCTTTCATCTCTGTCAGCATCTCCTGGCAAAAAAAATAACAAAAGAATTAAAACTTGTACAGCCAAACTTAAGATGAAATAAATCACTTTTCTTGTTCAAATGAAAATAATTAACAAGTTGTTAAATTAAAATGATACTCACTTTCTGGATTCTCTTTCGTTTGCTTCTGCAGCTCCTTATTCTCCCTCAGAATGTGAGCCATTTTGCTGGCTAAACAGTTGTTCTCTTCCAACTAAGATGCAGAAATTACAAGAAGCAAACATCAGTCACATAATATAAATACTTGGACAAAAACAGCATAGTAAGGGAAATGAATGACTAATAGCTCTTATGGCGAGATCTTTTTCTGCCAGCTCCCTTTCTTGCATCGACCTTAGTTATTCCTTCCGCTTCTTTTCTGTATTTTTATGGAAAAACACTCGTGCTGTTAAATAATATTCACAAAAGATATTACATACGAACCCAACAACAACATATAAATTGAAGACTGGTGATTACATATGACAAATCTTACCATCTTGGTCTTCCCTGGATGGGTAGCGATATGATTTCAGAGCAGACATTGTCAATCGCCTGCTCCCAAGCCCTTACAAGTTCTTCTTGCTTCCCCCTTTCTTTTGAGATCACCTGTAAAAAGAAATTGATGAACTACGATCAAAATTAACCTTTAATGCATCATAAAATCTCACTGAAAAAAGGTTGTTCTAATTTCTTACTATCATGTACGATACTTACAGTCTTGGCTCTGGTGATGGCTTTCTGGTACTTTTCATACTTAAACTTTAGTACCTCATAGTCCTCAGCATCTGCTGTCAAAAAAAACCCCAAAAGAATTAGAATTTTTAGTCAACCTTAAGATGAAATGAATTGCTTTTCTTTTTCTAATGAAAACAATTAAATGTTGTTAAGTTAAAATGAAGCACACTTTCTGGATTCTCTTTCAGTTTCTTGCTGCAGCTCCTTGTTTTCCCGCAGAAGGCGAATCATCTCACTGCTTAAAAGGATGTTCTCCTCTTCCAACTAAGATGCAGAAATTACAAGAAGCAAACATTAGTCATATAATATAATAAAAATAAACAGATAAAAAGAGGAGCTTAAAACAGCATAGTAAAGTAAATGAATGACTTACAGCTCTTATGGTGAAATCTTTTTCTGCCAGCTCCCTTTCTTGCATCTACCTTAGTTCTTCCATCTGCTTTTCTTATTTTTATGGAAAAATACTTGTGCTATTAAACAATATTCACAAACGACATTACATATGAACCCAACAACAACACATAAATTTAAGACTGGTGATTACATATGGCACAGTCCATTTAAACTGCAACATCAGTGCAGGGAAACGCATCTTTTTGCATCTTTTCCCCATTTACTTAAATGGAGTTCAGAGTTTTTCCCAAAAATAGTAGTTCTGAAGGGGGCTGGCTATTTTCTCATGAAAGTCTTTTAAAACAGAAAAGGGTCAACTATGGTACAGAGGAAGGATTGTCTTTCTATCCTCATTCCTGCTGCATGTTCTCACACAGACAAAATAGTTGGTTACTCACTTAGGTCTCTTTGTCTGTGTATTTCTGGACATAGACCTGCCAAAAGAAGGCATTTTGAACACCTGAGGATTTGAACACCAACTGGAGGTGGCGAATTTACTAAGTATTATGGGAAACAGGCCATTGGCAGTAGCACCAAGAGGCAGCCCCAGCTATCCAGGTCAACAGAGGCAGCTAGGAGCGGACCCACAGCAAAGACTGCTGTGTGTGAGTAGCTGTGGGGACATCAGACATCCTTGTTCTCGCAGGACTTAAATTGTAAATCAACTGAACATTCAATTTGAATCTTTTTTTCAATTTAAAAATTCATGACATTTGGAAAATTTGTAAAACAGTGTAAAAGTGTAAAATTACTAAATCTAATTTGTGGATTTCTTTAATGTAAAGTGGTCATACAAAGCATTTCACTGCATATTGTACCATGTATGATCATGTATGTGACAAATAAA
>JAEANM010025554.1:0-10917 GCA_017656035.1 Myanophis thanlyinensis | reverse complement strand
CCAGCATGGAGGCAAGACAACCAGCATGGCTGGCTCAGGAATTCTGGGAGTTGAAGTCCACGAGTCATGAAGGAGCCCTAATTGCCCACCCCTGCGCTAAGGGAATGCTGGTAACCCGGGGATTACCTGGATTATCTTTAGACCCTGCCAAGAGTTAATAGTGTCTGAGGTGAAATTATAACTCGGAACTTCTTCCGCTCTGCCTGACTGTATTTCAGTCGTAGTTTTCATATTGCCCATATAAGACTGAGATGAGAAACATAGAATAATAAAATAAAATACCAGCAATACCTTTCTGGACTTCAAGGATTCCGGATGGGCATAACATTTTTATTCAAATAAAAACGAAAGGGACAGAGTACTTAAAAGCAAAGTGTGTGTTCACCGCCTCTGCTCTTTTAAAAGAAACGTGTTAAAAATCCGTCGATCAGGAAATGACCCTTTTCTGAAGTCTGTATGGTTCCAAGCGCCCAGCTCCACTGGCCAGCAGTGGACAGGAGGATGACCAGTCCAAACCCTTGGACAGCTGTGCTGTAGTCCCAGCCCAGGGGGCAGTTCTAGAAAAACCAGCTTGGTTTCCCAAAGTGCTCTTTGAAAACATCTTTTCCTGAGATCAACCAGTTTTCATATAGGAATTGGCCTCGGTTTCCCTAAAACAAAGAAACGGAGACGTAAATGAATTCTGGCACAGAACTCCATGGAACAGAGATGCTGAGGAACTGCTGCTTCCCAACACAACAATCACCGTTTTGCTGCAGGCACCCAGGCTAGCCAGCTCCTGCATTCGGTACCCAAAACTTTCCCTGTGCAGAACATCCACTGAGTGAACAATCCATCTAAACAATGCAGGCGTTCCATTTAGAATTGGGACTTTCAGGCAGGCTTCATTATTATTCCTAGAATATACCCATTAAGATATAAGATATTAATGGGTCAAGTAATTCTAATTGTTGTTTCTCCTCTTGAGTAAAATTGAATCTGTGCTTTCTTTTCTTGTTACTCTGGATATTTGAAAAGTCGGCTTGGTTCATTCAGTACAGATCGTTCCTTCAATATCACATCTACGATTGCTGCACAGGAAGCATTTCAGAAAACCAAAGCCGTTTTTGCATCTGTAGCTTAAAGCCTCCGAGGGGCAAAGAGGGCGGGGCGGAGACAGGCACTTCCACGACACAGCAGAGGACAAATCTGAAGAAAGCCACTTGGTGAGCAAGGTGCAAAAGCATTTCAGTCCACAGGAACAAAGCAGGACAAATCTGCCCATTTTTTACTTTTATAAAAAGTAAAAATGCATTTGTTTTGTATCTGTTTGGTCTATTTCAACATGCAAAGGACATCTGTTTCCAGCCTCAGTTTATTTTTCTTCTGTAACAGGGTTCTCCAACCTTGGCAACTTTAAGACTTGGCAACTCATCTGGCTGAGGAAATCTGGGAGTTGAAGTCCACAAGTCTTAAAGTTGCCAAGGTTGGAGAACCCTGTTCTATAGCATTTGTCCTTACAGGTTAACCAGAAGAGGGATTGCAGAATTAAATCAGACTGAGAGGCAAGAAGCCAGGCAGCCCCAGGTGGGCAAGGGAACATGACCAGGAGGGGGCTCACGAGAACACTGCAAAATTCTGTCCCCAACCCCCACCCCACCCCCCGACAGGATGTCAGGGGAGAATTTTCGGAATTTCTGCCCTCTGCAGTCCCAAACCCCATCTGGCCCATTTCTGAAGCCTGTCTTCTGATGGCTTCGGCCACACATAACCGTTCCGTTCTGGTTTTGGATTGTAAGCAGGCTGGCAGACAGGACTCCAGCCTGCATCATGCAATTCCTTCCCATATTCAGTTGGGTTACAAAGAATAAAAAGCAACATGAAAAGGGAAACTGGGATTTGGGGGTTTCGTGCTGGTCCCCAGCTCAGTCCGATGTTAATTCCAGAGACAAGAAACAACCGACACCCAAAGGCAGCACCGAGCCTGCTTTCCTTCTCATTTTGGCCACAGCAGAACTTAACATCTTGTTAATCAGAGTAAGATCTTGTGGTCTGGGCATGTATCTAACTCACCTGGAGGCAAACAGAGCATCTCTTAATTCCAGGCTGAAATCAAATGGAATAATTGAAGTTTGTTTCACAAAGCAGCAAACAGATGCAAAAACTGCTTTGATTAATAGAACACCAACGTATTGTGCACAGTTTCTAAGGTCCCCTGAAATACCTGGCTAACAATATAACCAGATAAACATTGGACCTGATGCCTCATGTTCCTAGTGAAGCTTGTGAAGATGCACATATGACCACATGGATGATACATGGCAATGAATGTGACCACAGGAGAGGCTCTCTGCTGTTCCATTACACTTCCCAGGCCCTTTGCATTGTGTATGGAACTACACAACATGGCTATGACCACCAACTTCTTTTAAGCATCCTCAAAACGTCCCCCAAATCCAGCTCTTCTTGGGAAAGATGGCGGGCCCATCTGCTTCCAAAATCTCTCGGCCCAATGGCCCCCTCAGCCGTATAAACACCTTGTCTCTTGCCGTCTTGTGCCTTGAATGTCTCACGGTTCCAGGCTCAAACAACTCTGACAAGTGGGAGGGGGGGGGGCGGCACAACCTCTGCCCTCAAAAGGCCTTGGGCTGTTCTGCCAGTGGGGCGTTGGGAAAGTTGCTGGGGGCGCCCCTCCCCCCAATCCTCAGTACAGTTGGGTACTGCTGGGTCATTTGCATCCATGTGTTCCCAACTGGGCAAGAAAACAAAAACATCCCTGATGCCCACCTGGTTTCAGAATTCTTGGCACCTTTGGTGGCATCTGGAGGAGGACCCTGCTGGGCCTTCAGAGAAACAGACCAAGCTGCATCCCCATGGCCCAGCCTGGCGCTTGTGGAAGGCTGGAAAGGCAGCCCTGCAAATGGAAGGGCTCTTCTTACCTGTGCTCTGGGGCTTTGCCCGAAGGGAGCTCGATCGGCCCGTTCGAGGAGACGGCTGGGTTCGGATGCAGGGCTGAAGGGCAGCGGAGGGCTCCACCTGGAGACAAGCAGCCACAGGAAAACAGAGCTGTGGCTGTTACCGGGAAGGTTCCTTCAGATGGTGTGACAGGGGCTCCGTCTGCCAAAGCAACTGAACAACCAAGATCCCCCCCACCCCACCCCACCCCCGACACCCACCGCCTTCCCACACCAGATTCAGATTCCACTTGGTGAGAGAGGCTATCCCTCCCTCAGTGGTGAATCACACCCTGGGGGCTGGAGCTGCTAGTAGCCACAAAGGAAGCATCCATGCCGGGAAGACATGGGAAGCTGCCAGCCTGGATGAGATGTTGCGCTCCAACTGGGCTCCACCAGATTGGTCGGGGCAGAGCAGGAGCTCTCTGACCACCAAGTGCTCCAGGCTCTCTCCCTCAGGACACAGGACACCCGAGTGGCACAACCCATCATGTCTCGAGGCCACTTTTGAGGAAACTTTGCAGGTTGGGAAAATGGAAGTGGGCAGCTTTTTTTTGGGCCATTCTCCAGGCTGGCCACATGGAGCCTTCCGGAACTCTGAACACAGAGATGCTGGCTTAAGAAGTTCCACCTTTTTTTTTTTTTTTTGCTGTAGCTTTGGAGAATTTTAAGAGGAGCATTTTTTCATTGGTAGAGATTTTGCCCTCCCGTTTCCAATCTTATTTTACAGTCTTTGTCAAAAAAATGGGTGCCCCCTAAAATTCAGCCTCTTTGCTCCTGAAAGTTGGGGTGCTCAGTGCCAAAGAGAGAAGTTGCTGTGGCCCAACTGGCTAAAGGGGCTGCTTGTTGCCCCCTCCTGCTATTGTAAAGCCAGGTGAGGGGGCTCCCCATTCAGGGCTAACCCTCAGTTCAGTTCAAGAGGGGCCGGGGGCAGGCTGATGCCCCCTCTAGCCTAGAGCCATCAGATCCCCGCCAGAGGGGACAGCAGCTGTGGCCACCTTGATGGAGAAGATCGAGCACCAAGCTGCAGCTTCAGGCTTAGCCAATTTTGGGATCCCTCTAGGGGGCATCACCCCAAATCCTCAAAACTGCCCTGTTCAGAGGGGGGAGGGGGAGCTTGCACTCCCACCTTGAACCATGCTTCAAGTTTCGCAAGGGTGCAATGGCAGAAGCAGGTAGGCTGCAGTTTTCCTGGTGTGTCTCCCAGGGCAGGGGTCTCCCACCTTGGCCACTTTAAGACTTGTGGACTTCAACTCCCAGAATCCCTCAGCCAGCTTTGCAATTCTGCTTTGCAATTCTCTAGGAGTTGAAGTCCACAAGTCTTAAAGTGGCCAAGGTGGGAGACCCCCGTCTCAGGGGATGTGTGAGGCGGGGGCCCTCATCCACCTGCCACCGGGACCCCAGGCAAATAGAGTCTGCCTCCGAAAACCCCATCCTCGCCATTACGCTGGCCCTGCGAGGGAGGAGGGGGGTCCTGGCACAATCAGGACATGGCGAGCCAGGCTCTTTAACAGCCTGAACCGAGGCAACCCCTCACCTTCCTGGAAAAGGCTAAGGAGGCAACACAGGATGGCTGGACCCCCTTTGCTGACCCAAGTGCCCATCTGCGGGACCCCCATCCCTCAGGAAATCTGAGGAAGGAAAATGGAGGGCTGAAGAGACAGCATCTTTCAAGGGGGGGATCCGCCACACCCCAGAAAGCCCAGCAGGAAGGAAATCACAGTACCTCTAAGTGCTCCTGGCTGGTCCAAGAGCCCAATTCTGCCTTCCGAGCACTAGGGCCCAGTTCCACGGAGCGAACTCTCTCAGCAAACTTGAGGGAGCAGAGCGTCTCGCTCGTGTTCTTCTCCACCGGAGAAACCTGTGAAAGGGGAGGAGGAACGGGCAGCCACAGCCAGAACCCCCAAGTGGCCCGTACAGAAGAGAAGGCTGCCCCTGTGCCATCCCAGGTCCCAGAAGTTCTAATCTCATTTTGGGGATCCATTAGAGACACCCCCAACTTGGATTCTGTAAGTGTGGTAGACCACAACCGGCCTTGAGCATTTTCTCAATCTGTAACCAGACACTATTAGCCCCTCTTTGAGGTCCCTTTCGGCCACCCAGAGTGGTGCAACGAATAACAATTGCAAGAATCTGCAACAAGAAGAACTTGATGTGGGATTCACCCCTCCAGGACCTGGGAGTTACTTTGAGCTTTTATTTATTTATTATATTTATATGCTGCCCATCTCACTTTGGGAGCAACTTTTGGAATTCCACTTTGGATAAATAAAGATCCACATACAGAAAACCAGTTTTAGTGAGCATGTGGCCCTGTCCCCCCGTTTGTGCTTTGTGGCCCACACCTCAATGACCCAATGGAAGGCAGGCTCTGAAGGCTGCGAGGGCCTTCAGTTGTGCTTTTCAGATGAGGATTGGGTGATTGGCAGGAGCAGGGCAGGCATGCACAACTGGGAGATTATCCAGCCAAGCATTTTTTGAATGATTCAAAAACTGTCAGCCAGAGAGCGACATTGACCATTGATGTACAGGACCCCTATGCATCATCTGACCTAACCATCAAACAAGGAGCAAAGTAGCAGGTGCATCGGATACAAAATCAGGACCTTGCATTTTGTCCCTGGGTCAGCTGAAAAATGACAAACCCACGTCCATCCTTCTCTGAAATACTCACCTGGACCATCATGAGGGTCTTGCTTTCACCACTGAGGGAATCCTGGAGGAGATAGGTCAGCTTGGAGTTGCGAAATGGCACGTGGGACTGGCGGGAACGCAGGGCAGAGATCACATCTCCCAAAGCCGAAAGCGACTTGTTGATATATTGAGCCTCACGCAACCTGCTCCCTTCTGCGCCAGATCTACCCACACGCTCAGATCCGGCCAGGTCTACTAAATTCAGCCTCCCTAGGAGATGAGAAGGCAGACACTGAAGCTGTTGCCCAAAGCTGATTTCTTTTAACTATTAACAATCTAACCTGGACATCTAAAAAAGTAATGTAAGTTCTAGAATGCAAGTAAGAATACTTCCATCTGCACTTTTTGGAATTTTGTAATGTAGTTCCTCAATCTTTCCCCCCACATACAAAATGGAAATTTTTAAAAATGGAGAAAACCTTTTGCAAAGAGCAGACATCACAGAAAAACGTAAAGAACCACCTTTTTGCCGATGCAACGTTCAAGTGTATATGAGTTCTTCTGGAGGACAAAAGCTTTCTAAGAAAATGTTGAATAACAGAATAACAGAGTTGGCTGGGACCTTGGAGGTCTTCTAGTCCAACCCCCTGCTTGAGACAAGCAGCTGTCCAGTCTCTTCTTAAAACCCTTCAGGGACAATGTTGCATTACAGAAAACTAAAGACGTGCAGTTGTCCATTGTTATGTGACTGCAAAAGGACTGGCAATGGGGAGCACAAAGCCCATCTTCTTTTTCTCAGCATAATGCCAGCCACTGCAGGAGCCCCAACCAGGGTCTTCCTGTCTCCCATCAGTCACCCTGGCTAATGACCACGATAGTCCCCTGCTTCAGCAATTCATTCTGAGTCAGAGGAAGACTGCCTACCAACCTGTGGTTTTTATTCCTGTGCTGCAATCGATTCCCTTCACTGTGATCATGAGGAGTGCATGAGATCTGGAGCTGTGTTCATTCAGGTAGGTGCACTCCGTTGCTCGGTTGATGTGACCAAACTCAAAGACCTGGGGAAGAGTGGAGGGAAAGTGTCATGGAATTCCCTGGGCCTAGAAACATTTGCAAAAGAACGACCTGGGCAAAATCCTGCATGGCAACCTTTTATCTCCATTGAGGGGCGTTAGAAAGAGGCACAAAGGGGACCCTGACCTAACAGGGGTACAGATAGAGCTAAAGAGCATCTAGGCAGTTCAAGTTCAAACCTTTATTATCAACATGTGTACAATGAAATTGAATGAGCCTCCATTGGTGCAACCACACAAGAACACGGAATACATCTTAAGACTTATAAAAAAAAAATCCCTAAACCCAGTAAATAATGGGGCTAGACACACATTTCCACATACGTGCCCCTCCTGGCTAGTATCGGCCACTCGGGAAGTGACACGAGGTTGATTCCAGGGGATTATTAATGATTCCTTGAGAGAGGGGTTCTTGTCCGCCACCCTGAAAGAGGCGGTGGTGAGGCCTCTCCTCAAGAAGCCGTCCCTGGATCCAACACTGCTGTCTAACTATCGGCCCGTCTCCAACCTTCGCTTTTTGGCGAAGGCTGTTGAGAGAGTGGTGGCACGACAGCTTCCTCAGCACCTGGATGAAGCGATGTATCTTGATCCTCTCCAATCGGGTTTCAGGCCCAGGTACAGCACAGAGACGGTTTTGGTCGCGTTGGTGGATGATCTCTGGAAGGCACGGGACAGGGGCTATTCCTCTGTCCTGGTCCTATTAGATCTCTCGGCAGCTTTTGATACTATTGACCACAGTATCTTGCTGCAGCAATTGGGAGGGTTAGGAGTGGGAGGCACCGTATTACAATGGTTCTCCTCCTTCCTCTCCGATCGTTCGTAATTTGTGTTGGCAGGGGGGCAGAGGTCGGCCTCGAGGCCCTTAATATATGGGGTGCCTCAGGGGTCGGTGCTCTCGCCCCTACTTTTCAACATTTATGTAAAGTCGCTGGGTAAGATCATCCGTAGCTTTGGGGTGGATTTCCATCAGTACACTGATGACACTCAGCTGTATTTCCACCCAGGCCACCCCAACGAAGCTGTCGAAGTGATGAACTGGTGCCTGGGGGCCGTGTGGAGTTGAATGGGTCTAAACAGGCTCCAGCTCAACCCAGCCAAAACCAAGTGGCTGCAGTTTTCTGCGCCAGATACAGCCAGCTTGTTCCGTCACTGGCCGTGGGAGGAAAGATCTTGACACCCACGGAAGGGGCTCGCAGTCTGGGTGTCCTCCTGGATGTATGGCTGTCGTTAGAAGATCAGATCGCGGCCATCTCCAGGGGGGCTTTTTATCAGGTCCGAAGGATCTTCCAGCTTCCCTTTCTTCATCAGGGCGCTCTTCCCATAGTCACTTCCACCCTCGTTATCTCTCCCCTAGACTATGGCAAAGCTCTCTACATGGGGCTCCCCTTGAAGAGCATCCGGAGGCTGCAGTTGGTGCAGTGTTCGGATGATTTTGGGGGCACCTCGGAGCTCCCATATTATACCTCTTCTGGCTTCCTGTGGTCTTCCGGGTGCGATTCAAGGTGCTGTTTTTCACCTTTAAAGCGCTCCATGGCTTGGGATCCGAGTACTTACGGGACCGCCTGTTGCCACCGTCAGCCTCCCGCTGACCTGTAGGTTCCCACAGGGCGGGCCTCCTTGGGGTTCCATTGCCTGGACGTTGTCGTCTGGCAGCCCCGAGGGTCCGAGCCTTCTCTGTGGGGGCACCCTCCCTTTGGAATAAACTGCCCTCGGAGATCCGGACCATCATGGACCTATGGACCTTCCGGCGCGCATTAAAGACCCATTTGTTCCAACAGGTCGGTCTGGCCTAGTACTGTTGGTTGGGGATTTTTAATTAGTTTTAATAAGTTTTAAATCTGTAATTTTAATTGTCTCAAATTTTTAAATTTATAATTGGTTTTAATTGGTTGGCCCTTAATTTAGTTAATTTTAATTGTGTTTTAACTGTTATGTATTTGTGTCCTTTTAGACAGCTGTACACCACCCCGAGTCCTTCGGGAGAGGGAGCGGTATAAAAGTTATGAAAAATAAGTAAGTAAGTAAGTAAATAAAATAAAATAAATGTATTATTCCACCGATATGTACATATTGCACGTTGCACTAAATCTGTCGTATTAAGTCCAGTTGTGGTGTTATGTTACCTTTAGAAGTCTGACAGATTCTGTCACATCTTTTCCCTGCAACGGATCTGACTGATAGAATTAACAATTTGAGAATTTAGTTTTCTTAGTTGGGAGCAGTTCTGGGGGGGGGGGGGGAGAAGGGGGGAGAGAATCGACTTGATCTGCCATGTTCAGCTTCTAATCCTGCTTTTCTCATCCCTGTCTTGTAGAAGGACTGGGCACCCACAGTGTTTCTGCCACTTTTCAGCCATTCTTACCCTACAATTCATGGGGAAGCCTTCAACTAAAGGGCTAAACGCACAATGGGTGGCTGTTAAAATCCCAAGCAAACAGGTGCGGCCATTCTGGAAGCGCAGGCAGATTAAAGTTGCTGAGGTGGGAAATCCTCTCCATCTCCATCTCTGGAACGGTTTCAGAAAGAGAAGGGGCATCCCCTCCCAGACCCCTTGGGTGGGACTGGCACCTCAGGGAGCCCCTCCTGTCCCTGCTAACCTGGTTGATGTCTTGGACACTGTGGACAGGGAACTCGGTCAAGCCTGGAACATAAAGCTGCCCGCTGCCATCTGGGCAGAGTCTGATCTCCAGCTTCTCTTGGGGCTCCTTTCCAAGCAGGTCCCTGAAAGGGAGACGGGGAGAAAGAAAAGAGAGATCAAAGGGCCAAAATACAAAGTCAGAAGGAACTTCCCATTCTTAAGATGCAAAAGGAAAAAGGATCAGTTTTAAAGTGCTCAGCCCCAAATTCCATTCAGCGCTTTGGGGAAGCTGTCATTTTGCTGGAAAACCCAGAATGAAGGCTCTCATTTTAGCCCAAAGATTAAAGGCAAATAAAGTTAAACAAACTGCGGCCAAGTGTAGCTGCTCTGGTCTGTGGCAGCTTTGTGCACCGTCCACTTGTGTCCAGAGGGAACTGGGTGATGGGGGGGGGTCCTTTGGAAGATCACCAAGTGCAACTATGAAGCCACCCCTAGAAAAAGTGACCGCTGCTCCAGCCAATGCAGGCAGGGGCTGCGAGTGCCCTCCTCACATGCCAAAGCCCCTCTTCCCATCCTTGTCCAGGGAGGGCACACGTGCCCGAGAGGCAGGTTTCCTGCTGTTACCTGAGAGCCTCATTATAGATTTCAGCCACGCTGACAGAGATGCTGTAATTCCAGTCGGGGGCCTTGGACTGCACCTCGGAGAAGAGAAGCTGCAGAGCCCGTTGGTTGATTCCGGGGTTTTCCAGGCTGCCCTGATGAGAAAGGCAGGCGCGCATTGTGTGGATGTTAAAAACGAAGGAATCCCAAGAGAGGAGAAACTGGAAGTGGCCGTTCGAGAGACACCCCCAAGGGGCAGCCTGAGGGGGACCCTGGAGAAAGCGGGCCTTGGCATTCGGATGCCCTGCTAACTCCTTTCCTGCTCTCTTTCCCAAGTCCTTAGAGGGGGAGAGTGGCCCAGAAAGACACTCCAAAGTCGAGGGTCTGGGGGAGCCCCCATCCTTTCACTTAAAAAAAAAAGTGTGTTTTCTTAAAATAAATAAATCAAAGCAATTAAAAGTTCAAATTAAGAAGAAAAAGACAAGAGTCTATGAATTATATTTCACACTCATCAATGATTTGCTATTGTAAGACGAACAATGAAAGAAACCATTGCAACCATCCCAGAATTTCTGCCATAGTACCACATTGCCTTTCCCAAAACAAAGAGAATCACACATTGCAGGAACCATTCCTTGACATTTGGAATAATATCACATTTCCAGTTTCTTAATTCAATTCTTTTTTTCCACCATTCTCCCTGCGAATTGGTTTGAGTGCCTTTTGAACTTGGGACAAGTTAATTATTTTATATACTTTCCAAAATATGTGTGGGGGTTTTTTCATAGAAAGTTTTTTATTTTTCCTTTTATAAATCTATTACAATATTCATCAATTCACGCGCCACTTGGGCAAGTAAATATATTATCTACTATCATCAATTTTTACCTTCTATTGAAATATAACATAACCATAATTATACATCCCAATATATCATATCGTATTATATCATACAATGCCTTTTCAACAATTTATATTCTTTATATTCTCACTGTCTTTATTGTAACAATCATACCATATTTTCTATCTATATCTATTTCTTATTTCTCTCATCGAACCATTGATAAAAGGCTTCCCATCTCTTATTAAATTCACTTAT
>JAEANM010025551.1:0-10918 GCA_017656035.1 Myanophis thanlyinensis | reverse complement strand
GATAAAGTGGGGTCTGAGGACAAAAGCAGCAGCTGGAGGGCAGAGAGACATGAAATTAGCCCATTTCAAAACAAGCTACAGCTGACTATGGGCAGATTATATTCCATATCAATGTATTTATGATACAAACTAAGACTTACTTTGAACTGAGTGGCCCAAACAGCAATCAGCTAAGTTGCACAAGAGAACACTTTAAAGTAGGAAGCATTGCCTCAATCGCCCTTAGCCTAGACCTCTTAGACTTAGAGGCTTTTGTCAGGGGTCAAGGAAGGGTTTGCTTGGAAGTCATTTTTTTTTAGGGCCCCCGAAAATCGGTGTTAGAGGCTGCATTCCCCAGATTGTCTGTTAAGGATGTACTTGGGTATGTGATCCAGAAAGAAACGTACGTCGTGAAAGAAACAGCCTTCTACGTTCACCTCTTTTCCTCCATCCTAGGATTAGTCCAAAGGAGCCAAAAACGCCGATTCCGAGTTTTCTCCTCAGCGCCGGGAAAGCCAGGCGGAGCTTTCCACTCTCGCACGAGGCACAAGCTGCCGTTTCCCAAACGCAGATTCTTCACCAGGATGATTTTGGGATATATATAGATTTTAAAAAAATCTGCACCTGGGTCTTTGTATGCATGAATTTGGGAACATTGCGGCCTAATTCCCCTGGAAGGAGGCAAAAAACAGAGTGCGGGAGATGCGGGGGGGGAAATAACTGGACTCCGTGTGAAAAGTGCCGCCGCCATTGCCTCATTTGCCTTAAGCCGATGAAAACAAACAGCAGCAATGGCGGCGGGGACGGGATCCCGGGGGAGGCCGCGGTCGTGAAGCGCCGTGACGGCCCCCTCGCAGTTTCCAGCGAAGAAACCAAGTTAGGGGGGCGACCAGCCCGCGGTTTTCTTCGGGCACAAACGTCTCTCGGACGGCTCTTCCCGGAAAGAAGCGCCCCTCGAACCGGAGTCTATTCGTAGCCAAGCCGGATTCTCCTCTGTCTGAACCAAGCCTGGAAAGAGAAGCTGTTGTTAGTGCTGCCACTCCCCAGGGCCAAATTCTGGTTTTTAGCTCGGGGTTAAAAGGCTCCAACCGCGCTCTTCACCTTCTTTCCTTCAAGAGCCAAGCTGACCATTTAGACTCCTTCTCCTCTCCCGCCTTTCCTGGCTGTATCTGCGAGGAAATTTAGGCAGCTCAGCCAGTCGTCTGCCGAGTGGACACGGAGGTTCCTTAGTGCTTTTCTTTCTTAGAAAGCTGAACAGAGAAGCTCCTATTGCAAAAGACCCTGGTTTCTCCACTCTCTGAAAGTGAGAAGATCCTCAACAGGAAGAAAAAAAGAGGCATCTTCCATCCTATATCAAGACAGAGAGGTCGAGAGTAAGAGAAGCCAAATGAATATGGCCAAGCAAAGAGGCTAGGAGAAGCCTCTTGGGTTAATCCCGGGATGAAACCTCGAATTGTCACATCAGCCTCTTTTGCGCAGGTAAGGATAGCCTCCTGCGTCTCAAATATACATAGATCTTCATAGGTTACAGCTTACAAATATATTGCTCTTCCTGAATTACAATAAAACAAGGGGACAGAAGATGGTGTGTGGAATATTGAACTGCAGGAAAAAAAATAGAGAATTATGATGTCTACATGCCCTAGGCAAGCTTTTGGATTTGAGAAGGGTTGGTGGATGACCATCTCAATGGATGAGTCATACCAGAAAATGGGCAGGGCAATTTGACCTCTTTAATTCTCCTAGCAGACTATCCACTGTGGTATGTATCTTCCTGGGCTTTGTATTTCTACTTGATATTTGGGATGGATTTGCACATTTCATTAATTCATTCATTTAAGCTAATATGTTTGTGTGAGTGAGCTTTTAGCCACTGTGACTTTTAAATAAATTGTGGATTAACATATAAATTCAACTAATTTTGATCAAAGAAAAACATGGTTTAGTGTGATAAGTGTGTTCAATCACAGCGGTACTGTAATGATTCTGAATGAAGTCACTTTTTTCACTACTTACTTAGTTTTTCACTACTTACAATAGGTTTTCACATGATGTTGCAGCACCCCTTGGTCATGTAATCAAAATTCAGACACTTGGCAATTGACTAATATTTATGAAGTTGCAATGTCCCTGAGTCATGTGATAACTTTTTGTGATCTTCTGCCAAGCAAACTCAATGGGGAAGCCAGATTCACTTAACAATCGTGTTACTAACTTAACAACTGCAGTGATTCATTTAACAAATGTGGCCAAGAAAGGTCATAAAATGGGGCAAAACTCACTTAACAAATTTCTCATTTAACATACATTTTGGGTTCAATTGTCATAAATTGAGGACTACCTGTACTTGCACTTATGACTGTCGCTCCATCCTGGCAGTCACATGATTACAATTCAGGCATTTGACAATTGGCTCATGTTAAGGATAGGCTGAAGCACCCTATAGTCACATGATCATGATTTGCAACCCTTTTTTTTTGCCAAATTCCAGCAAAAAAAAAAAACATTGGGAAAGCTAGCAAGAAAGATTGTAAAATGGGGCAAAATTCACTTAACTGTTTCACTTAGCAACAGAAATTTTTGATTCAATTGTCGTAAATCAAGGACTTCTTGTTTTGTCTTCTTGTTTCTCATCCCATATTTAGAGCCTTAAATAGAAGAGGGCTGTTTGAGGGATGACTTCAACTTATATGTACATAATAATGCTTTGTACTTAAATTTAGCCTTCTGGGATCTTTCCATCCACCGTATTAGTAAAGTAGTTATCTGGTAAATAATAATATACCTTTTAATTCTTTCTTCTTTCATTTACCACCTTGTTATGCTAAGATTGATTTTAACATATTCCTTCCTTTTTTGACAGAAACTTGTATGCTGCAGCATCTTTATTTCCAATAATAGATCTTGGCCTCATAAAGGCATTGCAGGAATTCTTAGGAACTATAAAGCATTGGTTTATTTGAGGTGTTTTGATAGGAAAAATGAAAGCTGCAGTTGCAGGAACTATCATGAGAGGTTTGTGAGAGGAGTAACCTCAGCAGCTTTCCTTTGAATAATGGTGTGCTATGTGGCTGTCCAAAATCATCCTAGCAATCTTTATTAAAGGGCAGAGTTTACTATACTTGCCATCCTTAATGGAGATCATTTTATAAGATAATGTACTTCAGCAATTTCATATTTGCTGATTAGGTCAAAAGCTTCAGCTATCCATGCTTTATGTAAAATTCAAAACCAGTTAGCTAATCTCTGATGCCACTAATTGTCATTTTTGAACAAAAAGATTGAGAGATTGTAATGTGAAATGCCAACAACATTTGTTTGGAAATTTGGCCCTGCCCTGATCTTAATTATGATAATGGATTTTTTCTTGGTCTATGAACACTAAATAAGTATACAGTGCTAAGACTATATTATCATTCATGATAGTTGTTTAAAGTAGCTATTACAAAGATCTGAACAACTTGCTTTTCATGTTTTCAAATTTGAGGGAAAGGAGCTTTTTTATCCTTGCAACATGAAAACTATTTTGTACCTAGCATGCTTTAACCTAGGTATTTAGTGCTGTCAAGTCTGGCTCAATTTTAGTGGCTATATAGACAAATGCTCACCATCTTGACATATAGTCCATCTTTCTGAGTATATAGTCCAAAGCCATGGATATTTCTGGACTGCAAATAATAAATTATGATATACAAAATGCTAGTACTTGCATCAGATATCAGGAGGCAAATGCATGAAATGGTCACATGCATCATGATTACATCATGTACATGCCATCTTTTTAACAGAATCTCTGTTAGATTGTTAGACTTCTCCAAATATGCTTTCATCACCCTTATTTATCAGTGCAAGAATTTTAGAGAAATTAGGTCTATTGGTTGGTAGAAATTAGACTGTATATTTTGCCTTTCCTGCTATGTTCATGCTTTGATGGAATGGCCCTGTGGGCAGATGGTGTCTTGCAAGTTATTGATTCCTTGAGCTTTGTAAATTACTTGATTGATAAGGTGGTGGTATTGTCTCATGTCTGTGTTGATTGTTTCCTATATAATCTGTGATACTGTGATGGAGTGGTTCAAGTGGAAACCTTTTAATATAACACATAAAGTTAAGTATCTGCTGCTTGCTACTTGCTCAGAGTGCAGTAATTCCAAGAATTTTCTTGTATTTTTTAATCTGTCTTGTTCTAAGATTTCCAGTTTCCCATCTAAAGTTATCCTTGAGACTATCTTTAAAGAGGGAGATTAATGAAATCACATTATGCCTTTTGAGAATTAGTTGATGTTTGGGGATGCGTTCTGCTGATTTCTGTTGTTCATTTTATATAATGTAATTCAGAATCCTTGCATTTTATTTTTTACTTGACTCCTATTATTTTCCTTTGGTATTAAGTCTTTGTTTACACTCATTCTTGGTAGGGACATGTTGCCCCCTTTATTCCAAAGAGCTAGAGTGGTTTGTTAATAGACTCTAAGGTACTTTTAAAAAGGGGACAGTTATTCTTTTTGTGGAATGTGCATTGAAAGATATCATGTAGATAATATATTTCTGCTTTTGGTAATCCTGGTTTGCTGTGCATCTCTGTCCACAGCACTTCCAAGGACTCTCCAATAATATGTTTTATTTATCCACCTATTTTATCTGTTTGTCTTCTGATTCTCTCAACTTTTATCAAGCATAGTTGTTTTTTCTGGTGTACTATCTGATCACATCATCTGTCCAAAATATATGGGTTTAGGCTTGTTTATCATCCTTCAACATGACTATCTTCCTTTCATTAAAACAGCATTCTATTGTATTGAGCACACACAATATAATGACATGACATCAGCAGCTGCTGTGTTCAGGTTTAGATCTACACTGAATAAACTTATATCAATGATATGTCAGCACTTACTCATTGTCTCACATCACATTGCCTAGAATTCATTTCATGAATGATTAAGGTGATTTTGAAAGAGCAGATAGTTACAATAGTTCAGAGTGTAAACTTCATAATTTCTGAATTAAGATTCAAGAATCTTCTTAATTTCTGTTTATCTACCTGAAAAAATTGATTTTACAAGTAGTGACTTAAAATCTACTTACAAGTAGTGACTGACTTAAAATCTACTTGTTGATGTTTAAGATTAGTTAGTTTTGCTGATTAATACTGTGTAAAAGGACTTCTAAGATTGGAAATGTGAAATCAATTTTTTGGTCCTGTTTCAGACTTTCATATGCAATGGATACTGATCTCAGCTCCCAGGACAGGAAGGACTTGGACAAGTTCATAAAATTTTTTGCTTTGAAGGTAATTATTTGTGTTTGAATTAAGTTTAGTTTAGTTTAGTTTAGTAAAGTTTTGCATAACAATTCAGTGGCAGTAACACAAAAATGTATAATCAAATTCTGTAACATTTTTTAAAATTAGGAAATTAGAAGAAATTAAGAATTTCAGAAATAGGAATACTGCATTTCAGTGCTAAAGTTAACCCAATCCTAAAGAGGCAGCCCTTTTTCCTCAATAATAAAGTAATAAAAACGTGAATTCTATATTAGGGGCTCTCCTACTTGCTTAGAGCCTGAAAACTTATTCAAAATTTCTGTCTTTTTTATTGTTGTTTTACTCCATTTTAGTTAGCTACTCGAAGTCATGCAAATGAGATTGGCAGCCCATAAATTTATTAAATAAATAAAAAGCTTTTGAAGTGTGCACAGCCCTAATTCAAAGAAATTATAGATAAAATCGTTAAGAGATATAGGAAAAGTTAGATGATTTCCTAAAGTGTTCTGCCTAGGAGCTGAGTGATTAACAAGGCATGCATATATTTCTGACTTCTGATATCGAACAGTTAAATTGGCTTTTGTACCTCTTTAATTTTTTTTCAATATGATACCATTCAGTAGGTGTTCTCTTTTTGACCTTTTGACTATTTGTCTCTTCTCAATGCAGTAAGCCTGTTTTGTCTTTCAGACTGTACAGGTGATTGTGCAGGCCCGACTTGGAGAAAAAATCTGCACTCGCTCATCCTCCTCACCAACAGGCTCTGACTGGGTAAAAAGTATTTTTGAGATCAATCCCTTTGTTACGTCATTCATAACATTCATGTTAAATGCATATGATTTCTACTTTGCTTCTGTTGTACAGTGGTTGTATAAATATAGAATGTATGGGAGCAATTCACTCCTCCGTTGCAAGTTTTTATGAGATCTTCAGATTTAATATTTATGATATATAAAATCTCTAGAGTCAGCTAGTGAAAGCAAATAGGATTTGTGTATATCTGTTTGTATATTATCTGCTTTACAACAGTATGAGGAAATCAACATTTATTAATCTGTGAGGTATGACAGCAAAGGATGTTTTGCTTTATAGTTGTGAGATTAATCTGTTGTGAACTGTGTTTTATTATACATATTCCTGCAGTATGGTAGACAATAGGTTTCTATAGTAGGTTCCTGAAAATTAAAATCTACATTCTTCATTTTACAGTTCAACTTGGCAATCAAAGACATACCAGAAGTTACTCATGAAGCAAAAAAAGCTTTGGCAGGACAACTGCCTGCTGTTGGGCGGTCAATGTGTGTGGAAATCTCCCTTAAAACCTCTGAGGTATAAACTGAACCAACCATTTTATTTTTCTTACCCATTTTCATCTCAAATGTTGTTATATGGCTTCAAATCATGTGAAAATTAACAAGAGAGGTTCAAGTAAGCCACTGCTGGCAGCATTATAATTTTAACTTTTATATAAAAAATAGAAACTACTCTGTTTAGTCACTGAAATATTGTTATACATAGGATCTTCTTTCCAGGAATTCTATTTGGAATTGCTTTAAATGATGAGATAGTGGATACTGTAGAACTGTCTTATCTACAACTAAAGTTCTCATTCTGATAATTTTTAACTGATGAAATAGTACACTATGACACAACAATTTTTGAACTAAGGTAAATCAAATGTAATAATTTACAGAATGCATACAGGATCCATCTCCCATGTAATTGAAATTCGACAAATTTTATAAAATCCATTATTTTACGATCCATTATTTTATCAATCTATTATTTTACATCCTGCATTCTGCAGTGACAAAACTTGAGCTTCTTTTGTGTGACATTCTTTCAGGGATATGAAGATATCACTTTTCATAATTAGGAAATTATACTAATCTTAAGTCTGCCTAAAGTTTCATTTGTCTTGTTTTCAGCAAAACCCATTACTGGGTACTTTTTTTTTTACAAGTAAAAGCTTTGTCATTAAAAACTTGGTAGAAATACTTTTTTTTTCCACTACAGGGAGATTCCATGGAGCTGGAAATCTGGTGTTTAGAAATGAATGAAAAGTAAGTTACTGTTTAAAATATTTTCATTTGTTCTAACAAAAGAGTCCTTGCTTAGCGGCTACCTCATTTAGCGACCATTTGCAGTTATGCAAAGTATATCTCACAATAAAGTCATAAGAGTTGTGATTCACTTAGTAACCACTTTGCTTATTGACCAAGTTACTATATCCAGTTGTCATTACATGAAAATTACCCATATGTCATTGCAGAAATTATCTTATTTGCATGATGATGTCATTAAAATAATGCAAATTACCTCATTTGCATCAATGATATTTGTGATAATAACATCAAATACAAATGATATAAATTACTGTGAAAATTTGGTCCCGTTGCAAATGAAGTCCATTGAGTTGGGGTTTGATAAATCATGATTTCACTGCATTAGAAAAGAAACTTTTTGTTTTTTTTGTGCATCCGAATTAAAAATAGCCCATATTTTTAATTAATAAGCAATGCGCTCTACATGGGGGTGCTCTTGAAGAGCATCTGGAAGCTCCAGTTGGTGCAAAATGCAGTGGTTCACATGGTTTTGTGCAGACCTCGATGTGCACATGCATTGTCTCTCCTGTGGGAGCTGCATTGGTTGCCGATTTGCTTCCAGGTGCAATTCAAGATGTTGGTTGTCATCTTTAAAGCCCTTCATGGCTTGGGACCAGGTTATGTGAAGGACTGTCTGTTGCCAGTCACATCTACCCGACCCATCAGAGCAGGAAGGCAAGGATTGTTGCTGGTCCCATCCCCTAGGGAGATACGTTTGGTGGGACCCAGAAGAAGGGCTTTCTCCGTGGTGGCTCCCTCTCCCTGGAACATCATTCCCCCAGAGATTAGACCACATAATGATGACTCCACTCTAACACTCTTCTAGAAGGCGCTGAAGACTTGGTTCTGCCACTGAGCCTACGGAACACAAGAGTTTTATTGTTTTTTATACGAAGAGTCTATATTCTTATAAGCCTTCTTGAGTTGCCGTGTGCAAATAGGTGGCAATATAAATTTCTTAAAATAAATAAATAAATAAATAAATATTTCCACATGCCCAAAATATATCCTATTCTAATTTATGAATATTGTGGAAGAAACTGTTTTATGTATTCTGTCTCAAGCAAAGATCTATTGTAATATGCATCCATTTCTATATAACTTTATAGTATTCATGGATTAATGCATTAATTGTTACTTAAGATATTGTTCCTCTCTGATATTTGAGAAGCAAATATCTTCATTTGAATTAGAATTAAATAATTGGTGTACTACACAAAATTTGTAGATATTTTGCTTTGAACTCTATAAAAGCATAATCTTAAAGTTTTATTTTTTTACAGTGATAATTCATACAGATAGCTCTTGACTTACAACCATTTAATGACTGTTCCAAGTTACAACAGCACTGAAAAATGTTTTCCATACCTGCAAGTGTTGCAGCATTGTCACAGTCAACATGAACAAAATTCGGGCACTTGATAAATGTATTTATGACAGTTGCATTATCCTGGAGTTACATGATCACCATTTGTAACATTTTCACCTAGCTTCTGACAAACAAAGTCAATGGGGGAAGCCAGATTTGCTTAATGACCACATGATTCATTCAATAACTGCAATGATTCACTTAACAAGTGTGGCCAAAAGGTCATAAAATGAGATAAAAATCACTTAACAATTGCCTTGCTTAGCAACTGAAATTTTGGGTTAAATTGTGGTCATAAGTCGAGGACTACCTGGATTTTAAAGTTCCTTCATTTCAGAATTTATCGATTCGTGGAATGCTGGACTAATTATTTTTATCTATGCTTTTAGATGTGATAAAGAAACCAAAGTTTCCTACACTGTATATAATAGGCTGTCTCTACTGCTGAAATCTTTGCTTGCTATAACAAGGGTGACACCAGCCTATAGACTCTCAAGGAAACAAGGCCACGAATATGTCATATTGTACAGGTAATACTGACTTCGATCATCCTTGGAACTAAAAAATAAATAGAACTTTTAATACATTCTCTATTGTCTATATCAAGTTTTATATTTCATGTTCTTGCATTGTCATTATTTTTCTCATATTTTTTAACATGCTTGCATAGGTCTCTCTTTTTATTAACTTTTTAATTTGCTGGTAATCTTATTTCAATAAAGAAGTAGGTTCTCATGTGCAATTGATAGTTTACTTGATTCTTCTCATACGTGTACAATTTAGGAATGTCTATGGATTTATAGCTATATTTTTCCTTGTGTTTCTTAAGCATTGCACAACTTAGACAAAACATAGTTAACAAATTTTATTTTGTTTCAAAATTTCTCAAAATATTAAGTAGACCATTGTTTTTTAACTTCACAATTCTGCTTCTTAATCTTCTTAATCAAATTATAATTCTATGCATTACCCATGAAACAAAAATTGAACAAAATAAGTTGCATGTATTTCTTCCTTCTCTTTTTATCTTTAGTGCAATGTTACAAAATCTCATTAGATAAGATTAACAAGCCAGAGTGGTAGCAATAGATTCTAGATTTTTGTAAATATTTTTGAAATCTAGCAGGCAAATAGAAGTGTAATAGTCTGATATCATTGGGCAATTTTGTATTTTAAGTATTTCCCAGTTAATCTGCTGTACCTGTTGCCGGTTTTCTGGTCCAACTAGTAAAATATTGTTATATGGTTTATAGTTCCAAACTACATGTGTATTTAATGAATAGCCTCAATAAAACTGTAGTGTCAAACGGAATACAAATGATCTGGCTGGTTCCTAATTTTTCTTATTTTCCTCAAATTTATTTGTTTACTGATACTTCTTTGGATTTTTGTTGGTTATTGTTATGTCCTAGGCCTAGTGTCTATCAATTAAAATTGACAATATATCAATGGGGTTTTAGACCAAAACCTTACTATAGGAATTTATTTGATCTTATATTTTTTTAGTTCCTTTGTTTTTTTGTTACCTGAATTCTGTGCCAATAATAATATCATATGTTCTAATTTTGGCACCTAAGCATTTACTATGCTTCTTACTTACTTTGATTCTGACATTAGTAAATCATAAAGTTATTTTATGTTCCTTGTTCGCAGAAGATCAAAAAGTGGTCTGGTTAAGGGTTATAAGATTGTACATTAAGAATAAAAAATCAAATTTACCTCTCTTTCTTGCATCCTGAAACAACATACCGTATATGATGTATATAATTTTTGTCTCTACTTATCTGTTGTAGGGTATACTTTGGAGAAGTGCAACTGAATGGCTTGGGAGAAGGTATGAATGGGTATCAGAAAAAATTAGACCTAGGCTTTTTTTTTTTTTTTACTATTGACGGACTATAGAAAATAAAAACAAGCAATTATAGACTAACAGATTAACATGTTTACAAAAGAAACACACATAGATAGATGGATGTTTGAGGTTTATATATGAAGAATTGAAACTGATATCTGGGATTCAACTGAATACATTCATCTGACTTTTTTCAATAGAAGAACTAATAGAAGTTTGCATCAATCTCTTTTGAGTATATCGTAAGGGTAATAGTAAAATTACTCTTGGTAAACTAGGCTGACCATATTTGATAAACAAAAAAAGAGGATGGGGGGGCGTCGGCGGGGGGGCGTCGGCCGGGGGGG
>JAEANM010025550.1:0-10918 GCA_017656035.1 Myanophis thanlyinensis | reverse complement strand
TTAAATGCACCAGGCTTCAATTTGGAGTGAGTGTGGCCCCTGGGTTATTTCAAAGTCTGATGGAAAGACTTTTGGCCGGATTGCCTGGGATGGTGCCATATTTTGATGATATTTTAATCTCAGCATCTTCCAAAGAAGAGTTGAGAAAGCGTTTGAGAATGGTTTTTGAAAAATTACAAGGATCTGGCCTACGCCTTAAAAAAGACAAATGTCAAATTGGTAAGAAACAAGTAGAATTCTTAGGATATTTAATTGATGGCCGTGGTATCTACCCTACTAGCTCTAAAACAGAAGCAGTCAGAAGGGCACCAGCTCCAAGGAACCAAGGGGAGTTACAAGCCCTCTGGACTTGATCCAGTTTGTCTCCATTGTTTTGAATTATGGTGCCCAAAATACTCCACATAAGGTCAGACCCTGGCAGAGTAGAATGGAACAACTGGGTCCCATGATCTGGACTCTATGCTTCTCCTAACACACTTCAAAATAACAAACTGAACATACACTGTTCTGATCTTGGAAACAGTAAACGATCCTTATTTTTTTTCTTTCTGAAAATGATGTTCATTCAACCTGTTTTAGGCATACACTTTTGATATTTCCAGCCTCAAAAGAGTGGGAAACTGTAATTCAACACTGCATTTAAACATAAGTAAAAAAAGTCCTGAAACCACAATCTGTTTCTTCTAGGGCATGGGTGTCAAACTCAAGGCCCAGAGGCTAGATCCGGCCCACAGGGACTTGTTTTCACTGGCAGAGTGCTAGGACCACCACAGGTGACCCCGACAGGAGTGATGTCGAACTGGCCATGCCCCCCTGGCTAAGCCCCCCCTGCTCCCCCCAAGGTCAAACACATTTGATCTCTGCAGTCCTGACAGGTTCTTTGTCTTATCCAGATTGAGACCTTGTTAGCATTTCAGCACTCTAGGAGTGTTCAGGCTCTTCAAAGTCCACAGGCAATTCTAACATTTTCAGGAATATTGAAAATATTTGGGAGGAAAAAAAAGTGCTATTTGTGACCTTTTCTGGAGGCTGTGACTAGTGACTCATATCCTTGCCATCTCCTGGTTAGACTACTACGATTTGTTCTGTTATGAGCTGTCCTTGAAAATGACTCAGAAGCTCCAGCTGGTAGAGAATATGAGCACCTACCTGCTGACTCAAGTGGTATAGCAGAGTGACGACAATATTACAAGGGCTGCACTGACTGCCAGATTCCAAGTGCAATCCTTAACTCTTTATACCTTGGCTGCTTGTTTACCCATCTATAGATTGACTCTGCCTACCCAATGCATGTAAGTTAAGGGCCATGATATTGGTCTCCAATCCCTCAGAAATAAAAGGGCAAGGCCACAGCTCTTGACATGAGTTATACAGGAGTGGAATCTGACTGTTTTTGCTACTGGTTCGGTTCACTTGATGCATGCCAACCGCACTGCAGCACAGTTCTCTAAAGCTCATTTACAGGCACCAGAGGCAGCAGCCAGGATCATCAGGAAGGCTCCAGAGGCATTCCAAACAGCTAAGGAAAAAAAAACCCAAGCTCCTATAGGGAAAGAAAGGGGCAGGGGTGGGTGGGCAGGGCCAAATTCAAATCATCACTACCGGTTCAGGTGATGTGGTGCGATCTGGCTGCATTTCACCCCTGGAGTCATCGCTCCCTCATTCTGGAGCTGTTCCCCCCCTGAGGTCAGGATGGCTCCTATCCTATCATCATTCAGAAAGCCAGCTAAGATCACAGCTAAGAGAGCCCTGTGGCTAATTATCTTGGCTGACTCAAGTTCTTATAGGTATTTTTAACTGCTTTCATTGAGGTTTTATGATATTATTTTACAATTGGAAGCCACCTAGACCCACATGACCGCAAATATGCAAACAATTCTAATTATGGAGAAAGCCTCCTCGAGCCATATAAATAAAAACTAACAATGCTCAGCATCCAAGGATGCTTCTGTAATGAGCTGACTTGAAGAATGGGTGGCCAAATAAATTTTTAAATGACTAAGTAAATAAATGTTTCAGAGGATGCCAAACCCGGAGACATAAGTGCGGCATCTGAAATTCTGAAGGAAAAAAAAAAGGAGTGTTTCATACCACAAACTTTATTTTGCAGACTCTACTTTTTGTTTCTTTTTTGTTGTTATGAATGAATTATCCATTACAATAAATTCAATTGCTTTTAATAGGTGGCAAATTTTTTTATGTAAGTGGATAGGAGATCCAACTCTGAAAGGATTGAGAGAAATTAGAATTGAAATTAAAATGCATTACTATTACAAAATGTCTTGATGGGTATCCCATTATACCCTTGGTTCCTGGAGCTAGAGGTATACAATCCTATGCATACTTTTCCAAAACTAAGTCCAACTGAAAATAATTTAGCTGAATTACTTTTAGTTCTGCTTTGTAAGACTGTAACCATTGTTATACCATCTTCCAGATGAACACATAAGGACTTATTACTCCATGTAAGACTATTTGCTTGTTTTGCTGGATGCACACTGTTCTTTGACTGGACACCATGATGCTCACCTTTTACCTTGATCCTGCTACTTAAACCATAATGTAAGCATTGAAATACATTTCTGCTGGTGTCCAAACATGGTGATTACCTGTTTGGCGCCTGTCAATCCCATGCCTTATTGTCTTAAATAGTTTTTTTAAATGCTTTGCTTTAAAAAAATAGATGGGATATTAGCAAGATGCAAAGGACTAGCTTCAAACATAAACCAAGAAATTTGCATAAGCTCTGTAGAAATCATTGGGTTACTACCTCAACCAGAATAGTGCTTTGTTTGTAAATTATCTACCTGGCAGGGGGAAAACACAGAAATTAGATGGGCCAGAAGTGAGGAAAACTAACAGGGATGACAGAGATCAAATGAGCAGTTTGTGACTAGTCATGCTTTTAAAAGTGCACACAGAAATCTTTTAAATTCCATAGCTACTCATCAGCTAAAAGTAGTTGAGAACTGGAACATACTTGCCTCAAAACACAAAGATCTAATGTTGGCTTTAAAGATTTTAAGCTTAGGAATGTTCTTGCAGTGGATTTTTTATATTACGGAGGACTGCATTTAATTACCTTTGGGGCTGCTTCCAAATCTATGAAAACCAGGTCCAATGAACCTCCAAGTATTTAGATGCTTTTTAAGCAACTACTACAACAATCAAGGCAAATTATCAGCTCATCTTTTTCATAATCATTGCATATTATCCCTTTGCTAATTATTTAATGTCAGATGATCAAGCAATTAGTCCTGAGGCACATCACCCATGTAGGAAGAAGAGGTCTTTGTTTTCCCCTCTAGGTAAGATTTACCCTTCATCCTATTAACATGTTATGTTTGAACCCAACCTCTACTCCATTAACATTACAGAAGAGGAAGGGTACTAAGAATAATTGGAAGAAATTGTTGTTTCATTACATGAACCAGTCCTCCATGCTCCAAAAAACTGGTCCTGCTCTTCCATCTCTGAAACAATTCCAAACTATGTTTCACAAAACTGTATAATTAGCCAGACAAAGCAGTAAAAGCTTGAAAAACAATCTCATTAGCAATTCCTGTTTCCTCTGGCAATTTGAGATTTGGGTCTTCTTTTGTAGTCGTCTTGCTGTTACATACTCACTTTAGTGAAAAGTATGGTCTACCTTCCTGGCACTGCAACATAGCAATTATTTCTGAATTCCCATTAATGGGATGAGATTAAGAGCCAGTTTGATGTAAAGATTTAGAATACCAGACTAGAAACCAAAAGACCATAAATTCTAGCCTTGCCTTAGACACAATCTTAACCCTAACCTTGGGTCAGTCCCTTTCTCTCAGCCCTAGAAAGTAGATAATGGCAAACCACTTTCAAATTCTTACCAGGATAATTGCAGGGACTTATCCAGACAGTTGCCAGGAGTCAACACTGACTCAAACACAAACACAAATCACAGGACGGGAGCTAGCCTAACTGATCTACCAGGATTTTTTTTAAAAAAAGAAATAAACAACAGATAATAGCTTTGGCAGATTATTTTTGTTCCTCCTAAAACAATTTAATAAAATGGATGTATACAAAGAGAGATGAACTTTAGCAGGCACAGAGAGAAGAATAACATTATCTTGATTGGGAAAGGCCCATTGAAATAAAATCCTTCAGACATCTCATCTTCAGTTCTAGTAGTATAATCACCCTTTGTGGTTTCTTAGAATAGCAAAGAATAAATGATTTCATAGGTATTTGTAAACAGACAGTTTACAAATTGATCTCCTTACCTTATAGCTAATATTATTTGCCATGTTTGTGGGGCATGTTATACAGTGGAACCTCCGGTCACGACCATAATTTGTTTCAGAATATCAGTGAGAACCCAATTTGACATCACCGGAAGCAAGACTGACTGCATGCGTGCGCACAAAAAAAATGGCATGGAAGGTAAAATTGACCCAGAAAGGGAAATCAACCACAGCATGTTTGATAGCCACCCAAGTTTTTGTTCATGACCAGATGCAAACAATTTGCAAAATTTTTGGTCAGCACCTGATTTGGTCATGGTGAGAGGGGTTTGTGACCAGAGGTTCCACTGCACTATTATAGGAGCCGTGGTTAGAGTGCAGTACTGCAGGCTACTTCTGCTGCCTGCTGGTTGCCTGCAATTTGGCAGTTCGAATCTCACCAGGCTCAGCGTTGACTCAGCCTTCCATCCTTCCGAGATGGACAAAATGAGGACCCAGATTGTTGGGGGCAATAGGCTGACTTTATAAACTGCTTAGAGAGGGCTGGAAAGGACTGTGAAGTGGGATATAAGTGTAAGTGCTATTGCTATTGTTATTATTCAGTGTGGGAGAATCCTAACTCAGCAGTCGAATACAAGCTTTGTATATAAAATTCAAACTTCAGTTATCCTCAGTTACAGTAGCAGGTGATAGGAAACATACCCATTTCCAATCTTGGTGAGACACATGTGTCAGTCAGAACAGACAATCCTGGGCTAGAGGATACTATAGCTTGTTCTGTTTGCGCTGGCTATTCTATATTCAGCCAAGTCTTCTGCCATCCCAAGATGAAAGAATGAAACAAGAATGAACTCCACCATTATTCAGAGTATCTCAACAGAATATACTTGGACATAGTAGGAGCAGGTCTACAGCTCTTCTCCAAAATTGACGGGTTAGTTCCCTTTTGTACAGATCAGCTTCTCTTTCACTCCTCCTTCAGGCACCGGCCATAAGGATGTGCTGCACTTTAGATTGAATTCCCCCCCCCCCAAAAAAAAAGGCTCTGGCTTCACAAGAGCACAAATTGAGAACCTGTTTGCAACTCTTTAAAGTACCCACCAGGGAAGAGCAATTGTTTGGACCTGGGAAATGTATTATTGTTTTTTGCATGGTCTGAGCCTCTTTTTGGAATAAAACCTATAATACTGCACAACACCTCTATCCTTTTTCTAGTGCTGCAATAAGTTTATACTGTTGGCCTTGAGACATAAAAAGCATAATTTAATTGGATAATACTAGATAATCAGAGAAAATCTCTAAGGAAATGGTATTTGGGCATGGAAATTGAATGAAACGCTGAAAAGGCTCTTGGGGAAAGAAAATGTGAGTCATGTATGGCACCTGGTGTTTCCATCAACACGACTACTGTATGTAGATTTTCTTGGTAGAATTGTAAGAATGGTTTGACAGGGCTCTCCTCCAGGATGGTTCCCAAATTCCCAATCTAGCTATAACTGAGTTTTCATGGCTGTTTCCCATACAGATAGTAACCATGCCAACCATATTGTGTCCAGATTAGGTTGGCCAGGTAGTAGCACCTGCTGAGAAACTGATGGTAATTTTGATATAAAACATCTTACATTCCATTGGCCGATATTATATAATGATATTATTATCAGGAAATCAAAGCCATACAAAACAGGGTTTTAAAGTGATAAAGGAATTGTGTGTTTCTTTCTGGAAAAGTGGCAGAGGGTTACATAGAAGATACTGCAGAGAGATTTTAGATATTTGGCATTATGATTACTTCTTCATAAATTAACCCCAACAATATATAGTCTGACATAGCATTATTAAATTAACTAAGAAAAAATGTATTATTTGAGAGTATCTGTTCACAAATATCTATCAAACAAAATCCATGATCAAGTTAGATTAGAAAAACCGAAAAAACAACTTGCATCAAAGCCATTCCCATTCTCTGAAATACAGAAATAATTCCTTTTTCATGTGTCTCAGACCTAGTAAGCAATTACTTTACAAGCCTTGATGTAAAAGTGTTAGTGATTCGTGTGAATATGATGTCAATCTTAATAATTTTTCTGTTTTAACCTGGAATAGATTTAAGAAAAGGGGATAAAAATACTGTTGCCTCAAACAATTGTTTACAGATATAGTACTATGTGGTTTTCTATGACCCAAGAAACATTTAGTCCAGTTGTCCAAGTTTCCACAAGCAAATGTGACTCTAAATTCATCCCCTAACTGGTGGCCTTATAGTCTAGCTAAAACAAGCTGCTTTAGATTTTTTTTAACAATTATTCATTGTCCAGTCAGTTTCTGTACAGAAGGAACTCACTCAGCAAAATGTCTTAGAACAACTCTGCCTCCAACTAAAGAAACACCAGCTTTCTCTCCAGTAGCCTCAGGTGGAATTAACTGGACCAGTTCACTCAATAAGCAGAATGAAAAAAGTGTATCTTATTGCACTGAGTGTTTTCATGCAAAACTCTTTTGCAGCAGCTTCAGGGATTAACAAGGTAAGAACTGGCAGAAATCATAACTGTAAAAAAAAATCTATCAGATTAAAATGGATAGAGAACTCACTATACAAAGTGGTTCGGTTCATTTAACCTAAGACATCTGGTCTCCTTTCTTGAAAATTGTTAGTTTGCACCCCATCTACTGCTCAATGGTGATAGGTCCAGAATTGGTTTTAGGGCAAATGGCTGCTTATAAACATTGCATCTGTGATCATGTGCTACTAGAACATGGGGATAAATCTTCTCCAGATACAACTGACTGCGTCAGCCACTTCTAAGAAGGGAGGTCAAATTGAAAGGTTAGTATTTGTCAACAGTCCCAACCATCCCTGAAGTTCCCATCAACCTGAATGCAACTCAGATAAGCATATTTGTTACCTAGATCGGTGATCACCAACCAGTGGTCCACGAACCACTGGTGATCCGTGAGAAAATTTTGGTGGTCCGCAGAAAAATTATTTGCATTTTTTTATATTGCACTAAATCAGGGGTCAGTCATTAGGCAGATCATATTAGTGGTCCGCGGGATTTAAAATTATGAATTTAGTGGTCCCTGAGATCCAAAAGGTTATGGACCCCTGACCTAGATGCAACTTTATCTCAGTCACATTGTATTTTACTCCCAAAAAATTAATAAAGATCAGAAAGTTCATTCTCTTGGTGCTCTTTTTTAGTTTTAGATTTAATACATCTTCTATCAATATTAGTTGTGGCTTGTAAATGCATTTCACAGTCCCGAAAGAAGCTTATTCTACCTGCTGAGTTACTTTAAATTTATAAGTAAGGGAAAGCAAGCTATCTAACTGCATTAATTTAAAAAAGGGCCTACGCCTAGATAATTAATTAGCTGGGGAGTCTGAAATTTATTCCTGTGTCACCCACTGCCATGGGAAAGAAAAGCAGAGGGCAGAACCCTCCCAGACTGTGCATCTCACTCCCAAGAGATCAAATGACAATGTGACAAAGTTGTAGGATGGAAATTTGAAACATTTCTGGACAGGGGTCTTGGCAAAGGTGAAACCTCATAAAAAAAATTACTCAGTTGTTATAATGCCGTATGATTCCATTACTGTTGTTACCGAAGATAAACATGTACTCCTGTGCAAACTAAAAGGAAAGGAGAAACATGGAAAGAAAACCGGTCTTTTTTATTCTGAGAAGTTAACAAAGTACCTCTATTAAGGAGAATGACTAGAAAAGTTAAAGCACTAGCATGTGGGGGCACTTATCACATTTTTGTGTTAATTTAGAGAAAAATATCACAACATTCTAAAAAGTACAAATATAAATGATACATACAGTCTAGTTGGTTTACTAACCATAAAATCAAAAGGTTCTTATCAAAATGCAAACTGACCAAGATTCTCTCCCACACCCTAATGTTATAATACGGACAGTTAGAGCTAGATTTCACAACTAATGTGCACAGTTGTTATACTGAATACTGTTAATTAATAGCAACTTAAGTGTGGATTCTCAAATAGTGGGACGTCTCTCCTTACTTTCATGTGAGCATCTAAAAGTTGCTGATAAATCCTGATACAACACAATTTACATAGCTAAGAGTAATATTGTCTGGTGGTAAAATAAGTCATTCATTAGTACTGCTTTTCCAAACCAGTGATTTCAAGATATATTAGGAGTCAAATTTCCAGAATTTCTGGCCAGCTGGGAATTAGATTCCCAACTACTTCAAAGAAGATTAGGAAAGGATGCATGAAGAGAAGAAATCAAGAGAAGTCTGTTGAGAAAGAGATGGGCCATACTTCACTGATATTTTTGATAAGAGGAGACAGCACCTTAGAAATATTTTAAATAAATAAATAAAACCCTTTCCCTTTCTTTGGAACTCAAGAACATGGCTTTGACATACAAGATGAAGAAACCCTAAGAAGATGACAAAACAGTTTAACTAACTGAATAAAATTATCCAAAAGAGGATAGAGCTAATAATTTATTACATAAATAAAAAAGTTTCATGGAAAAATAAAAAAGTGAATTAATGCAGATTTTTTAACAGCACTTTATCTTATTTAAGGGGAAAACTATTGCTAACTCTACTAAAGTGACAATGCTAATAAAACTGTCTCATCTCGGGGGGAAAATGCCTGAGAAACAGTTTTAAAGAAAATTATATACCTGCAGAGGTTTCTCCTTATTTCCCTCTTTCGTTGTTACCCTATATTTACCTCAGAAATTGACATCTTGGTTCTCCAGTATATTTCTAATTGCAGTGATAAAAATTATTCCCTAGGGTCATGCATTTCCTTCTTGCTTACAGACCAACTATTATAAAAAAGGCTTACTTGTTTGACAGCCAGAGATAGCTGAAGTCCTCTGGCTTTCCTTTTTCCCCACGCATAATTCTGCTGTGAGAACCTTGGAAGGTTGATTCTGATTCCTCTGGGAGAAGAAAAAATAAATGGTCTCACATGGTAGCAGAAGGCTGCACTTCTTAAGATGAAGAGGAAAAATATGGCTGGTGAAAGTGAAAGACTGAAGAAGCAGAGAAGATGCTCCCAAACTGGTGGCAAAGAGGCCTCTGTGCCACAGAGCTCACACCCTTTCAGGTGTCTTTCTTTTTGCAGCCTCTAATAAGACAACTTTTCATCCTGCCCAGTGTGATAACTGAAGAAAAAGCAAGGAAAAAGCCAAGATTTCAAGAAACTGACAGCATCTTTCCATTTGTATTGAAACACTGTAAAACGAATTGTACACCAGTCTTCAGATAAAAGTACACACTATATTTCAATGTGGATATACAACTGACTGTTTTCAAGCCCACATCACAGAAATTGCACTTAAAACATGTCACTGCAAATGTGAGCGTGAGTAAAATATTCAGGAGTATTTGTACATCAGGAAAGTAATGAAGTGTTTTATTTTCGGTAATTTTTTTTACAAAGAACTAGTGTCTAATGACTTACAAAGAATTTGGAAATGGGAGAAAATCCAGGCCAGACCCACCACTAGGTAAGACGAAAACAGATTCTGGGAAGTGGTAATAAGGAAGTAGAACCACACAGCCTCTTTTGCACCTATTAAAATAACCCACAGATCGCAAGTGATAGTAATCAGTGTTTAAGAAAATTTGAACTATTAGTCCAGCTAGTTTTATGGAATGGGAAGAGCATTGGTAAGTTTTATTTATTGCTTCAGATGCAGAAGCACATGCAGATGAAGATTTATAAATCTTGTCACAGCCCTAACTACTATATAATTACTATTGCCTTGATCTTAATGTTAATGGTCTTCTGGGTGTCACAATATTTTTGGTGTGATGGTAGATGGGGTAGAGTACACTGGGTAAGCACTGCACCTACATGTCATAAATGCCTATTGCTTTATCCAGAAGCACATAGTGGAGTGTGTGATTCACATTTAGAGGCCTTTTATATAAAGAGAATTTTTCTCAAGATGTTGAGAATAGAAACTACCATCATTGTTACTGCACAGTAAAGAGGTGCTGAAAAAGAGAAAGCAATATCCTGCTGAGTCTACAATTGGATCAGGAATTATTTCCATCCAGTTGTATCTTCCCCAAGGAAGACAATGGACAGGTTTTGAGATTAACACACAGAAGACAAAAAATGTGGAAATACAAGATCAGAGTTTATTAATAAAATGGGTTTCAAGACTAAGAAAAAGGTAAAATACTTGGCTATCACCATGTCAAATATAAATTGTATATTATTTCTAAATAGCTACGTTAAGACATGAAATGATGTTAAAATATATTAAGATGAGATAAACTATAATTGACAGATGAATGTTTTATCTAGAATATTATTTTTATTTCTGATAATACCTGTATTGACAACTGATATACAATATACAATTAAATAATGGCAGAACAATATATCCAAATTTGTACGGAAAGGGGAAAATCACAAGTTAAATATAAGATATTACAAGATACAAGGGAAAAGGAGGATTGGGTCAATCAGATTTGAAACTATATGTGTTGCGCCTTGTTTAACTTAGATGAAAAAGTGTTTGTTCTTGAGAAATAGAAGGTTATTGGAGTTAAATTAGTTACAGTTTGAGATTTGGGTGGCATGGCTATTGTTTTGGTTGGGAATCAACAGGCTGTAGGCATCGGTTGAGTGACAAACAGCTCTTTATTGTAACAGCACAAGCGATAACAAGAACAGTATATACAGGGAATTT
>JAEANM010025549.1:0-10918 GCA_017656035.1 Myanophis thanlyinensis | reverse complement strand
CGGCTGTAAACCGCCCCGAGTCCTTAGGGAGATGGGGCGGTATATAAATATGATTAAAGTTAAAGTTAAAGTTAAAATAATGTAATAAAAACAATAAAATGCTGGCAAAGAAACATATTACATGATCAATTTCTATAAAAGATCAAGAGGAAAGTAATAACATTTGGCAATGGCTTATAACTGGAACATTAAAAAAGAAACTGAAGGCTTGATTTTGGTTCCTCAAGAGGAAGTTGTTAGAACTAATATATTAAGGCTCAATAGTAGTAACTGCGAGAGGGATCTTGGAGTCCTAGTAGACAATCATTTAAATATGAGCCGACAGTGTGCTGCAGCTGCCAAAAAAGCCAACACAGTTCTAGGCTGCATAAACAGAGGGATAGGATCACCTGAAGTGTTAATACCACTTTATAATGCTTTGGTAAGGCCACACTTGGAATAGTGCATCCAATTTTGGTAGCCACAATGTAAAAAAAGATGTTGAGACTCTAGAAACAGTGCAGAGAAGAGCAACAAAGACGATTTGGGAACTGGAGGCTGAAACAAAAAGAATGGTTGTTGGAATAGTCTAGTTTGATGAAAAGAACTAGGGGGCGACATGACAGCAGTGTTCCAATATCTCAGGGGCTGCCACAAAGAAGAGGGAGTCAAGCTATTCTCCAAAGCACCTGAGGGTAGGACAAGAAGCAATGGGTGGAAACTAATAAAGGACAGAAGCAATTTAGGAGAAATTTCCTGACAGTTAGAAAAATTAATCAATGGAACAATTTGCCTCCAGAAGTTGTGAATGCTCCAACACTGGGAGTTTTAAAGAAGAAATTGGATAATCATTTGTCTAAAGTGATGTAGGGTTTCCCACCTAAGCAGGGAGTTGGACTAGAAGACCTCCAAAGTCCCTTCCAACTCTGTTATTCTATTCTATTCTAAGGCCAGAATTGAAAAATGAAATGATTCAAAGTTCAGATTGTCCAAAGAAGCCGAAGAAACAGTAGATTATTATTCTGTTTCTGCAAAAAGACCGTAAAAATTGACTATAAACAACATAACTGTAACTGGACAGTACAAATTATCATGTGCCAGTAATAATAATAATTATTATTATAATAAGTTGGTGGGAACATAGAGTTGAAAAAGTAGTAAAAAATAAGCAGGTTAAAATAGTGTGGGGTTTCTGAATACAAACTGATACAGTCTTGAGATATAACATACCAGATTTTAACTGTGGTTGAAAAAAAAGTGCTAATTGATGTGGCAATACCAGGGGAATTGAAGAACAGAAAAATTGGAAAAGATCACAAAGTATCAAAATCTGAAAAATGAAATTGAAAGATTATGGCATAAACAGTCCCTGGGTGGTCCCAGTGGTTATCAGCATACTGGGTGCCATGCTAAAAAATCTTGGACAGCACTTAGAAAATCTGTGCATTGATAAAATTTTCATCTTGTCAGTTACAAAAGGCCATGCTGCTTGGATGTGCAAATATACTACACTGATACATTACACCATGCCAGGTTTCTGGGAAGAATGCAATGCATATGAAGGCCAACACCAAGTAAAGAACTAGCAGCTGTGAATTCACCATGTTGTGTATGTAATAATAATTTATTAACTTGTGTGCCAGTTGACTCTCAATGACTCTAGGCAGCTTATGACAATCAAACTATAAAGCACAAAAAATAAAGATAGCAAGATGTAACTGAGTGATCAAGGCATTGAATTGGGATACAGTTGGTGTTTGGTGTGTGGCTTTGGGCTAAACTTTCAACCAAATTTATCAAACAGTTTTGCTATAGGATTGAAGAGAGTCCCCTTACAGCTTCTCAACAATAAATGCAACAATAACAACAGCAGAAGAATGAACTGGAATCCAGAGAAGCTTAATTCAACTCTCTGAAACAAGTTGAACCCGAGAGAGAGTGACTGTCCCATTCACCCAGTCAGCTTCTGGGGCTGAAAGTGTATTTCAGCTTAGAAATTTGTGGTGTAATAGCCAGTGGCAACTGTAGTTCAATGTCTGTAAAGCCACAGAGGCCCATATTCAGTCATAACATTTTCTATTGCTTAAAGTGGTCACCTTTTCTGTGGTTTTGTGTGTTGTTGGAAAATGTTTGTAATGATACGTTTCCTGCAGTGGGAGTGGTTGTTCCAGGACCAGATGACTTGTTCTTTCTTCTCCTAATGAATGACACAAAACATTTTTAAAAGAGAAACTCTCATTTAAAGCATTGACATTTTTGACTTTATGGAATAATTAACTGGCACCACTCATCTCCAGAAAGACAGATCATCTAATTGGGACAGCTGTTTGTTGAAGTGCTACTGTATGGCTGCTTCTCATCTTGAGCATTAGTAAGTTGCAGGAAGTCTGTTCCAGCACTGTCTCCAAAAATCTTCTCCCATGGTTATGCACGTGTTAAGACTATATGTGTGGGGTGGGGAGGGGGGAAGGGTGGAGGAAACATTTAAGAAACAGTATTGCTTTTGCGTAAAACCCCATATTACTGACAGCCACTTTTGCTTGAACATCTTGGCTCCTGCTCAACAGTTTGAGGCCTGTTGATGTGTCTATTCTTTCCTGAAACCACTAGCACTGTCTTCTGTGACCACATCCTGTGACAGTAGATTACACAGATTATGTTGAGTAAGAAAACGGTTTTCTTTCCAATATATTACACACCATCTCCTGCTCCTAAAAACAGACCACATACATTTTCCTTCTGAATATTATGAAAGCATTCCTAACTTTGGATGTAATACTCCACATTGATTACTGTCTTTAATTCCTGGAGTTGTACAGCAACATCTGGAGAGCCATAAAATTCCCATTCTACTTGCTAGGACAGAACATGCCACTCATTTGTTGATAATCAAGTTGGGAGGTTCCTAGAACTAACAACCAGAAAATCTTCTTCCTTGGTTAACACTTTTTTTTGTGTGTGTGTGTGGAAGGAAAGAAAGTGAAACTCAATATTTTTTGTGACCTGTCATGGTTATTTCAGAGAAAAATACTAAACATTCCAGAACATCCCATTTCAACTACTATGTTCATATTATGTGGACTTCTACTTTTATTTTACTGTACATACTTCCCCTTCCTCCTCCTGTGCTTAATCTTACAAACTGATTGTGCATCTGATATAGGTATTATCTAACATGCATGTTCTGTAGAGATGCTCACCAAGAAAGTTAGTTTTTGAAACCATCCAATTTGACTAGTAGTATGGCTATTCATTATGCTGCGATTGTTGTTTTTCAAATACTGCATTTCTAAAGGTGATACGTTTTCAGTGTAAATGGATAATTGTGGGAATATTTTTATTCCCACGTGCAAAATTGGGAACAGCTCAGACGTTTGTTTTGAGAATCATCAACTGTTGAATGATATTGTGAGGTATATGTGTATCTACAAACCATTTTTATTTTTAATATAAAAGCTGACTTGTTGTATATAGCTTTTAGATTCCTTGCTAGTTCTTGGTATCACCACAACACTCCACATATAGAATTACCTGCTTACATAAGAGAACAGCATTTAAGCCATTCTTCTTCAACCTGGAACTTGTGCAAGCTTGTGCTAGTGTGGAGGGAGGAGAGATAATTATAATTTCCAAATAATTCCAGTGCCAGTGAACGAGGTGCAAGCAGCACAAATGGTCATGAATATATTATAGTAGTCATTTTATATAGGCCTATTTTCCATTTAATATATTTGTTTGAATTTTAGTAGTTTTTCACAAATCATGTTACCCAAAGCCTTCCTCTACATTCCAGTGTTATTTCTTTATACATGGCCAGGTTTTTGACATTAAATCGGTGGTAACTGCCATGAAAAGGTATGAGCTAGTTAGTTTTCCTTAATATTTCTTCTAGATATATTTGTCCATCTGCCTAATTATCTCATGTGGGTTTATTTCTGAGTTACGCATAACCCTTAACTCAAGGATCCCCACCCCCAGTCCATGGACCAGCACCGAGCCGTGGCATGCCAGAAACTGGGTCATACAAATAAGCAAAGCCCCATCCATGGGATGCAGGCAGCACACGAAGCCACGCCCCCTCTGGTCAGCAAAAAAACCTCTCTCCACGGAATTGGTCACTGGTGCCCAAAAGGTTGGGGGCCGCTGCCCTTAACTTATAACCATTTGTTTAGTGACTCAGTTTGAAATTACAAAAAAATTACTTATGACCGGTCTTCAGACTTATGACAATTGCAGCATTGCCACGGTCCCATAATCATAATTTGGGCACAGGGCGGGGTGACTGCATCTTTCTGGGGTTTGGCAAATTTTCATCCAAACCAAACAGTAAGCTGCAAAATACAATTTGAAATCAGATAAACCCAATCTTCCTCTTTCCTTTGCATCTCGTAATACCAATATTTAATTCCTGTTTTTTTTTTCCATATCACACAAATTTAGATTGATCCTGTGGTCACTACAATATTTAAATGGTGCATCAGTCTGAAACAAAAATATTCTAGACAAGGCATTCATTTTTATCACATAAATTCTCCCTAGCAAGGACAAACTCTCTTCTTAACCTGTCTTTTTAAACTTCATTTCATATTCTTAACATAGTCATTTTGAAATAATATACTTATTATAAAATAATAATATTGTGTAGCAGGCTGCAGTAGACAAGAACAGACCATTATAGATGTAACAGCATTTATTGACTTAACTGAACTAACTGAACAATAGGTAAATCCCTGTAATTTATACTCTGGGCCCACAGGGCCTCAACCAATCATAATACTTGAAAAGAACCACCCAAATACAAATGTTCTACATTTCCCTCCAAAACAGTTGAGGTTAGCAGTTAGGGTCATCCAAAGGTTAGTTTTACTTTAGCAGAGCTTAACGTAACTATATATATTCAGTACATAACACAGTTCATATTTGTCATAGTGATGCCCAGATATTTCATTTTCTTCTCAATTTTAAAATCCATTAAATCCATCAGTTCTGTTTGATCTTCTATTGTCACATTTTTGCTAACATCATCTTCTGTTTATTAATCTTCCAGACCAATACCAAGTCATCTGCAAAAGCCATTATTTTACTTTTTTAAACTTTACTTCTCTTACCTTGTCTTCTATTTCTATTCAGCATTTCAAGAACAATAACAACAACAAAAGCAGTGGGCATCCCTGACTTTCTTTTTTTATCTTAATGGATTTTGTTAGAGATTTTCATTAATAATTATTTGTGCTTTCTGGAAAGTATAGATCGATCTTATCCATTTTATAAAGTTTTCCAAAATTCATATCCTCCAAAACTTTGAAGAAGAAAGCTCAGTTCAAATTGTCAAGGCCTTCTCTGCAGCTAAAAAAAATCATTGTGGCTTGTTTTTCATTATGTTACCCCAAATATTCCAAAATAGCCAACAGATTTCTAATGTTATCCTTTAACTTTCAGATAAAAACTTACATATATATTTATGAATAAATTCTTGCAAAATTATTTTCAATCTATCAGCTAGAATCATCCACAGTTTCTTGTTAAAAACAAGTCTTGTTCCTCTTTAGGTATTACTGCTAAATTGGCCTCTTTCCAACTCTCTGGCATCTTTATTATATTTTGAAAACTTGTAAAAGCTCATCCCCAAAATATTTATAATAAAAAATAATTCATTTGGTCCAGGAACCTTGCCTAGTTTAATCTTTTTTATAGTGTCCTAATTTCGCTTATTGATACAGGTCCATTCACAATCTATCTCATTTCCTCTATAATCTTTGGTAAAATTTGTTCCTTTAAATATTCATCTTTCTCTAGAGCTATGTCATTTCCTTTATATAGGTTGGAATATTATTGATGAAACATTTATTTTAAGGCTGCATTGCCAATTAATACAGTATCTGCCTCTTGTAACTTCAATATTTTCTTTTTTTTCTTTTCATAATTTGTATGCTAGTCACTCTCCCGGTTTATTTGCACACTCAAAAATTTTTTTGTTTTGCATAATTCATTTTTATTTCCATTTGTTTTACTGGTAACATAGATATTTGTCTTTATGAAAGCTTAATTTATTGAGAAATGCTTATTTTCTCTGGAATTTTTTTAATTCCTTTTTCTTTTCTCTTCATCTCATCCAATAGCTTTGTTTTTTCTTGACCCTTCTGAGTTCTCTGTTGTATAAAATAACCTCTACAAAAAGTTTTACTTGCATCCAAAACCATCCTTAAAATCAACGTCTTCACCTAAATTATTTTCAAGAAGAATTCTTTAAAAAAAAAATATCCTCCACTATTGCTTCCTTTTCAGCAACATTTCATTTAGTCTTCATCTAAAAGAACTAAAATTTTCTTTTATAAACCAAATTCACAGGATTATGATCTGAAAAAGTATTCGGTAATAATATCTTTCCTTTAGAAAACTTAGTAGTTAATTTTCTTGAAATGTGAATAATGTATTCTTGAAAAGGATCTCTATCTTTCAGAAAAGTAGATGTATTGTTGTAAATTTTCTATTTTTCTATCTTCATATGTCAACAGCCTTATGTTGCCTATCAAATCCAAGAAAACTTTTGGTAATTTGCCTTGAGTGATTTTATTCATTTGCCTCCCCCTTTTATTATTTTTTATAAATGAGGTGGCAAACGTGCACAATATTTATTTATTTATTTATTTTATTTGACTTCTATACCTCCTCCCTCCCAAAGGATTCGAGGTGGTGTACAGCTTTTTAAAAAACACAAATACATAACAGTTTAAAAAACAAAATTTAAATTTAAAATAAGTAGGGTGGCTAGTCATAATTGAATTAAAACCAAATAAAAATTAAAGAGTTAAAAATTTGAAACGTTAACAATTTAAAAATTTCAAAACTAATTAAAAAAAAACCCAACTGATAGTACTAGGCCAGACCGGCCTGTTGGAACAAGTAGGTTTTTAATGCGCGCCAGAAGGTCCATACATCCATGATGGTCTGGATCTCCGGGGGCAATTTGTTCCAAAGGGAGGGTGCGCCCACAGAGAAGGCTCGAACCCTTGGGGCTGTCAGACGACACCGACCAGACAGTGGAACCCCGAGGAGGCCCGCCCTGTGGGAATGCACAGGTCGGCTAGAGGCTGATGGTGGCAACAGGTGGTCCCGTAAGTACCCGGGTCCCAAGCCATGGAGCGTCTTGAAGGTAAGAATCAGAACCTTGAATCTCACTCGGAAGGCCACAGGGAGCCAGTGCAGCTCAAGCAGGAGAGGTGTAATATGGGAGCTCCGAGAAGCCCCCAGGATCACCTGCGCGGCCGCACTCTGCACCAACTGCAGCCTCTAGATGCTATTCAAGGGGAGCCCCATGTAGAGAGCATTGCCATAGTCTAGGCGAGAGATCACGAGGGTGGAAGTGACCGTGCGAAGAGCGCCCCGATCCAGAAAGGGCCGTAACTGGAAGATCCTTCGGACCTGATAGAATGCCCCCCCGAAGACGGCTGTGATCTGATCTTCTAATGACAGCCGTACATCCAGGAGGACACCCAGATTGCGAGCCCCCTCCACGGGGGTCAGGATCTCTTCCCCCACGTCCAGCAATGGAACAAGCTGGCTGTATCTGGGCGCAGGAAACCACAGCCACTCAGTTTTGGCCGGGTTGTGCTGGAGACTGTTTAGACCCATCCAACTCCACACGGCCTCCAGGCACTGGCTCCTCACTTCAATGGCTTCGTTGGGGTGGCCTGGGGTGGAAATGTACAGCTGAGTGTCGTCAGCATACTGGTGGAAATCCACCCTGAAGCCATGGATGATCTCACCCAGCGGCTTTACATAAATGTTGAACAGCAGGGGCAAGAGCACCAACCTCTGAGGCACTCCACATATTAAGGGCCTCGAGGCCGACCTCTGCCCCCCATCAACATAAATTGCAAATGGTCGGAGAGGAAGGAGGAGAACCACCGTAATATGGTGCCTCCTACTCCCAACCCCCCCAATCGCTGCAACAGAATACTGTGGTCAACAGTATCAAAAGCCGCCGAGAGGTCTAATAAGACCAGGATGGAGGAATAACTCCTGTTTCGTGCCTTCCAGAGATCATCCACCAACACGACCAGAGCTGTTTCTGTGCTGTACCCGGGCCTTAAACCTGATTGGAGGGGATCAAGATACATCGCTTCATCCAGGTGCTGAGGAAGCTGTTGTGCCACCACAGTCTCGACAACCTTCTCCATAAAGCAAAGGTTGGAGACCAGCCGATAATTAGACAGCAATGTTGGATCCAGGGACGGCTTCTCACCACCGCCTCTTTCAAGGCAGCAGGCAAGAACCCTTCTCTCAAATAAGCATTAATAATCCCCTGGAACCAACCTCGCGTCACGTCCCGGGTGGCCAACACCAGCCAGGAGGGGCACAGATCTAATAAACGTGGTGGCATTAAGGCTGCCCAATAACCTGTCCACTTCATCTGGGATCACAAGGTCAAACTCAGCCCAGATGGTCTCACCAAGAACCGCCCCCGCCCCCTCGTCCAGAGAGGCCCAGTTGGAGTCCAGCCCGTCCCAAATCTGAGTGATTTTATCCTGCAGAAAACAGGAAAAATCCTTGGCCCATCCTTGCAAGAAGTCCTCCCGCACTCCAACCTCAAGAAGGGAGCGGGTCACCCTAAAAAGGGCGGCTGGACGATTTTCTGCGGATGCAATAAGGGCGGAAAAGTGAGAACGCTTCGCTGTCCTTATTGCCACTAAATACATCCTAATATAGGATCATAGAAGTGTTCGGTCAGATTCGGAGTGGCTAGCCCTCCAACCACTCTCTAGGCGTCTTTTCCAGCGCTTCATCTCCCTAAGCTCCCTGGAAAACCAGGGAGCCAATTGGGATTGACACCGGGTTAGAGGCCGCAAGGGCACAATCCGGTCGAGAGCCTCAGAAGCCACCCTTTCCCAGGTGGCCACCAAGTCCCCGACAGGGCCATGTGTGTGTGCCTCAGGAAATGGCCCAAGCTCTGTCAGGAATTTTTCAGGGTCCATTAGGCGCCTGGGGCAGAACCATTTAGTTGGCTCTGCCTCCCTGCAATGAGGGTGTGTGGAATGGAAGTCCAGTCTAAGGAGCGAATGATCTGACCATGACAGGGGCTCTATAAGAATGTCCCCTATGCCTAGATCATTCTGCCACTGATCAGAGACAAAAACTAGATCCAAGATGTGGCCTCCCGTGTGAGTTAATTGGGTCAGGCCCATGGCTGTCATGGAAGCCATGAACTCCTGAGCAACCCCCGAGGTCACACCAGCAGAAGGAAGGTTGAAGTCCCCCATGACCATAAGTCTGGGGGTCTCCACCGCCAAGCTGGCTATAACCTCAAGGAGCTCAGGCAGGGCTGATGTCACATGGCAGGGAGCCAGGTATGTGAGTAGTAGGCCCACGGACTCTGGACCCCGGAGTAGGGTCCACGGACTCTGGACCCCGGAGCCCCACTTCACACAAAGGGATTCACATCCGGTTGTCTGAGAAACAGTGATTTCCCTAGGACATAGATCTTCCTTAATAACCACCACCACCACCCCATCCCTTCCCTGAGCCCTTGGCCGATGAAAAACTCGAAACCCAGATGGGCATAACTCAACCAGAGGAACACCCCCCTCCGGGCCCACTCAGGTCTTGATAATATCTGCCAGGTCCGCCTCCCCCTCCCGAATCAGATCATAAATGAGGGGGGCTTTATTTTTTACGGACCTGGCATTACACAACATTAGCCGAAGGCCCAAGGCCCGATGACATGGACCACTCAGGGAACGGGAAGTAATTTGGGGGTCAGAGCATGCCACCATATGTAACCATCAGGGGCGTACTCCCCGAACCTGATACGGCCCCCTATACCTGCCATAGTTGCCCCTCTTACCCACCGTGCTGATGGATTGCACATCCCCCCTTCCTCAAACTGAACCCTCGGCCTCCAGGACCTCCCCGGCACGCTCAACCCTTGGTATGGCCTCGACCTCAGGCGGGGCGTCCGCCAACCCCCACCTGGACAACCCCCTCCCTAACCCCAATAAAAATTTGGTAAAAAATAACCAGATCTATAATCCCAATGGGGGTTATGCCTAATAGGTCTTTCCTCCACATCTCTGTGCCAAAAGTATCGTCTGTGCTGATTATGGTCTGCTGCATATTTGCTGCCTTGCACTGGAACACTGCCAGGACCTGTAACATTGGCTGCCTCAACTTCTTTATCATCTTCAACCATGTCATCCCTTCTACTTCCTGTTTTCACCACAACAAACCTGTGTTGGAGGTTATACTGAGAGACAGTAACTGGCCGAAAGTCACCCAACTGACTCTCATACCTAAAGTGGGACTAGAACTCACTGCCTCCTTGTTTCTAGCCTGGTGCCTTAACCATTAGATCAAACTGGCTACATTTTTTCTCAGAACTTCTCTCCAGGGAGATGTAGGAAGATCATTCCATTCCAATGTCCCATTAAATACTAAATTTGATGCTGAAACTTTTCTAACTCCTGGGAAAGCTGTAGCTTGGGTTGTGGTGGGATTGAGTGTTTTACTGTTTTGTTGTGGGTTTCAATGAAACAACAATGGATAACCTTAAAAAATTACAATATAAACCATGGTTGAATTTTATGTAAATTAGTGATTTCACATACACCTATATGTTGAGCTTTCATTTTAACACAACACAATAATTCCCTCCATACTCACTGTCAAGTTGAAACACCTGGGACTTAACTCACCCCTATGCCGATGGACCTCCAACTTCCTGACCGGTAAACCACAGGTGGTAAGGATGGGCAGACGAGTCTCAACCTCACTCACCCTCAACTCCGGTGCACCCCAAGCCTGCGTCCTGAGCCCCCTACTGTATTCCCTATACACATATGACTGCACAGTCACTACCAACTCCACCACCACCATCAAGTTTGCTGATGACACCGTTGTGGTAGGCCTGATCTCTGACAATAACGAGACAGCCTACCTAGAA
>JAEANM010025548.1:0-10918 GCA_017656035.1 Myanophis thanlyinensis | reverse complement strand
CTGAGCCAGAGTGGCTGGCTCAGGAATTCTGGGAGTTGAAGTCCACGAGTCATGAAGGAACCATAATTGCCCACCCCTGCATTATATTATTATAGAATGCACTATATTATTCAACTTCAAATCTTAGCTTTATTTTCCCAGCGCACCAAAGAATCCTTTAAAAAACAGAGAGCAAGTGAAGCTCTTTGTGTTTAAAAAGCGCTACCCACCCGCACCCCGGACATCGTTTAGATTAGCAAACCGAGCTCCTGTCAGATCCACGTTTCACTCAGAGAGTCTCTCTTCTTTCCAGCCCACTAAAGAACGTTTCTTCCGCCCGGCTTATAGGACCCAGCTGCCACGCCCTCCGGCAAAGAAGGTAAAGAAGCAGTGCACGCTGGGAAATGTAGGGTTTCCTTTTTTTTTTTAAGGAAGCACGTGGCAGAAGATGTGTACAGGACAAGATGAAAGAAAGCTCTCTCGAGGGAATGGAGCATGCTGGGAAGTATAGTTTTTTTTTTTTAATTTCCAAGGAAGGAAGCGAAAGCCGTGAGACGCTGACAGACCCGGCACCGTGTTCTTGGTAGCTATCCTGGAGCATGCTGGGTGCGGTAGTCATCCGGGCGACAACGCAAAACTCTTCAAAAGCCGGCCGCTAACTGGAACCACGGCGTGCGTGGTGCTAGGCGGCGCTATAAATAGCTGCCAAGGCCACGGCTCCTCCTCCTCCTCCTCCTCTCTCTCTCTCTCTCTCTCTGTCTCCCCCTCCTCCCCCCCCCCGTGTGGTGCCGTCACTTCCTTCCCGGCCGGAGCTGGCCCCGCTCATTCTCTTTAGTGTTTGCCCTGTGTCTGCTGCCGCTGCGACTCGCTCGCTTCCCTCCCCTTCCCCGGACCCCCCTTTCCTAGGAGCTACCAATGGACTGAGCCGCCCGATAGCCCGCCGTCAACACGAGCCGGCCCGGGAGCCGCAGTCCAGACCAACATCAGGTGAGGGGGGGGAGACAGAATAATAAGAAGAAGGACGGAGGGAGGGAGAGGGAGGGCGAGGGAGGGCGGGGGCGCGCGACTGGGGGATGTGGGAGGGAGAGGCCTCGGCCGGGCCTTCGCCCAGGTTGGGGCCTAGCGGGACGGCCAGCCTCTGGGCCACCGGTGGGGGTGATAGTGCTGGTGGTGGTGGTGGGAGAAGCTCGGGCTTCTCTTGAGGGGGCGGCGGCGGCGGCGGCGGCAAGTGGTAGCGGCGCTCCGGGTGCTGCCGGCAGGTGGAAGACGCGAGGTTGACTGACAGGGCGCTCCTTGGCTGGAAGGGAGAATCCGCGGGAGATGTCTTCGGGGGTAGCGGCTCGTGGCTTCTCGCTTTCGGGGCTCGTTCCCTGCCTTTCCTCTCCCTCGTGGCCCGCCCGAGGTGGGAAACCCAGCTTGGCCGCTGTGAGGGGGAGTAAAAAACCCAACGAAAAAAAGAGGCCGTGGTGGAGGGTCTGAGGTAGCGCGACTCTCTCTCCGTCATCCTGGCGGTCGGTCCGGGTTAGAAATGAGAAAAGAAGTTAAAACGAGGCCTTGTTGCAACTTTCACGTCTGTGTGAAGTGGGGAAGCGCTCGTCTCTCTTGTGCTGTGGGCGCCACATAAACTGGGTTTCTTTCCCTAGAGCAGGGGTCTCCAATCTGGGCAACTTGAAGACTTGTGGACTTCAATTCCTAGAATTCCTCAGCCAGCTTTGCTGGCTGAGGAATTCTGGGAGTTGAAGTCCACAAGCCTTCAAGTTGCCCAGATTGGAGACCCCAGCCCTAGAGCTTTTGCAGCCTTTTTCATCTTTCATGTGTGTAAGGGCAGCACTGGGGTTTTGGTTTTCCTTTTTGGTGATTACCAGATTGCTTGACCTTTTTCCTATTCGACAGAGGCTTTCTCTGCAGAATAGCTGCTCTGGTGTCTTTCTTCCTTCACTTGCCACTGCAGCAGTCCTTGCAGAGCAGAAACTATGACTGGTCTTAAACAAATGGAAGGGATTCCCCTGAAGAGAGTTGGATTTCGGTTCTCTCTACTGAAGTCACCGCTTTCCTTGGAGTCACCTCCCAAGTATTCTGGAGTATGGAATATATTCTGCGGCAGAGGGTCTGAAAGATTTGATTGCTTTAAAAGATTTTTTTTAAAAAGGCCTTGTGTGCTTTCATTTGACATGCTGTAAGGCAGTGTTTCTCAACCTTGGTGACTTTAAGATGTTTGGATTTGAACTCCCAGAATTCCCCAGCCAGTCCTGTTGGTGGGCTTACGGCTTGTTAGACCATAATGATGGGGAAATAGGGCACATTAACACAGGGTGCCGTAAAAAGTCTGGTTTTTTCCCCCTAGAAAAGTACCAGGTAGTCTTTCAACTTACAACAGTTCAGCTAGTGACAGCTCAAAGTTACATCATCCCTGAAAAAAAAGGTGACTTATAATTTATTTTTCACACGGCCATTGCAGCATCCCCAGTCAGACAATTGGCAACTGACTCACATTTAGGACAATTGCAGTATCATGGGATCATCTTTTGTGGCTTCCTGACAAAGTCAACAGGCAAGCCAGAGTCACTTAACGACTGACTTAACAATTACAACAATTCACTTTATGTGTGTCAAGAAAAGTTGCAAAATGAGGCAAAATTTGTCATAACAAATGTCTCATTTAGCAACATAACTTTTGGGCTCAATTGTAGTTGTAAGTCAAGGACTACCAGTACTTACTACATTATTTACCTTCCCAGGATTTACCTTCCTGGGGAATTCTGGGAGTTGAAATCAGACTTCTGAAAGTTGCCAAGTTTGAGAAACACTGCTGTAAGGTATTCAGCTCCTAAGGGAAATAAACACCTTAAGAGTTGTCTAGTTGCTATAGTTTTCCCCTCACAAAAACTCTTTGTGCTGTTTCAATTGTAAGAGAACGAAGCATATGGTAAATCCAGAACCACTTTTTAAAATAAAGTGGGCCTTTTGTAAGTGCACCTCTTGCTTTGGTTTCGATGGTGGGGTTGAGATTCGGCCATACTTTGAAGAAGAATAACAAATCGTCAACCTTTAGTTAGTTTTCATTCATTGATTTCTGTAGCTTAGTAAGCATTCCAAAGGGTAACTTTGCAACAACCAATGGACTGATGAGCTGCCCGAAATCTTCCAGTGGTGAAAATTCTATTGCAACTTGAAGATAAAATCTGGAAATATTTTATTTGTTCTAGGGCAGTGGTGGTGAACCTATGGGCATTCAGAACCTCCTCTGTGGGCACAGGCGCCGTCGCCAAAGCTCAGCTCTACCGCGTTTGTCCGTGGCGTTTCTCATTGTTGCTTGCAAGGAAACAGAAGGTTCCCTGCAAATGTTGAAACAAAAGCTCGCGAAAGAAAAAGATCTCTCCTCTTGGCAGAGCTACTGGTGTTGGGATGCCCCGCTTGCCGCCAGCCAGTTGGTCTTCAGGTCTCCGCGCGAGAGAGTTTGGGTACTTGGTCTCTAAAAGGTTCGCCATCACTGTTCCAGGGGAATAATCTGTCCAACTAACATTTGAATAATTTGAAGTTTGGTCAAAGGGAATTGATTATTGGTCAAAAAAAATCAGCAGAGGCAAGCCTTTTCCACATCACACCAAGAAAACTACATGTATCAAAATATTATTTTACTCTCAGTACTATTTTTTACTTTTTGAATTGCCCTGACATGACAAACTGTCTTCTACCAGCAGTGAAGTGTATATAACTAAGACAGCATAAATTTGATCAAAACTTGTATATACTTTGTAGTCAAGACACCATAGTCCAAGTGTCTTGAATGGCATTGTATTTTGTAAAACTGTTCAAATTTTGAACATCATTAACGATACTCCAATCTTCTGCTAACCTTCCAGATTCCACTTTTTTGTGACTGATAGTTAAATAAAGCAATCAATAATTTGTCTTTTGTACAGATGCTTAATAATTGCAAGTAATAATTTATGAGTCTGGTTGCAGTTTTGTGTTGTAAGTTGTCCAGATTCTTTGGTTTGGGGTAGTATGTAATGGAAATATTTCAGTTTTGGATAGGTTTGAACTATGTTGACCTCATTACTAACCAAGTTAAGTTATTAATTTAATAACCTAGGAAAATGAAATCTTAGGCACTTTATAGGGAATAAGTTCTAGTTGAATTGTGAAAATTAACATTAATGAACTTCCCTAAATAAATATATAATATTCTGGAATTATGAAGTCACATTGTTTAGATTTACCAAAAGCTGATTAGAAGTAGCTTGCATATCACTTGATTAAACCAGATGAAGAATTGTTTACTGTGTGAACTGTCTCTGTTGAGTGCTGTAATTGATGATAAAGACTTAATGTATCCATTATATTCTAAGCAGCCACTTCTTAAGCTCTTGGCTTTTTTATGTTTTCACAAGCCCTAACTGTAAACTATTTTTAGTTCTTGATTTAGGATTCTTATGTTTTGGAGTAGCAGTTTTGGATGTCATAAAAATAATTATTTCTTCTTTGTTTGGCTATTAGAAAAGAACAAAGCAGGACTAAACAGGTTTGATGCACTAGCACATAACTTGATAATATGACAGTTGAAACAAAAAAAAACCTTTTAAAACCACATGAGAAATATGATAGTTTTCAGAAAAGATTCTATAAATTAAAGTCTGTGTGTGAATAAGTCGTTCTTAGTAACTTAGCAAAACTATTTTTCTGTTACTTGAGAAAATTAAGTAGATAATGCACTAACTAAACTCATAGGGAACAAAGTGAAATAGTACTACATCTGCTAGATATTCCTGTTTCTAATAAGGATGATAGTATGAGACAGGTGCACATTTCCTTATCATGAGTTAATGTATATGTCATATGCCATATTTGCCTTGTTCTGTGGTTGTAGCCCTTGGAATGTCGCATCCCATTAATTGTTCTGATGTCAGTTCAAATCTCTTTAAATTTATGTTTAATATATTTGCCAAATGTATGCCATGCATGCAAATTCATTGGAAGAAATTAATGATGCTAGGAATGATTAGTGGAGCAAGAAGAAGGGGGAAGCAAAGAAAACATTGGCTTTTGATAACATCAAAACTGATGCAAAGATGAATATCCAACAATTGAAAGAAGCAGGGTAGCATGAAAAGCATTTGCCTATAAAGTTGCCAGGAATCAGACACAACTGAATGGTTGAAACAACAACAAAATCTGAATTGTATTGATTTCCCTAGCTGCAAAAGCATTATTGTTCTTTAGTCTACTTTGGTCCTTGAAGTAACCAGAAATGTTTTCCCTGTATGAGATGTAGGTATTAAATAATGCTGCAGCTCAACAAAAGCATTACTAAAAATCCTAACACTCTCTGTTATGAGATGGAATTGGCAATGTCATCAACTAGACTTCGTTTGCTACTTTTGTATTGGCCAATCAAATTGCTTTGATTTCTAAATGTATATTTGTACTTTCTGTCTAGGCTAGAAAGGATGAAATAAGACAGTTGAAGTTACTTATTATTACAATCATGGAATGTCATCCATCAACAAATATTTGACTACACACATCTGCTGAAATGAATAGAAGTAAATCAAGAATATTTCTGTTTTCATTCATTTCACTTCTTTAAAATGACCATATTCATTTATGTGCTTCCAACAAAAAAGACTCCAGTAATACTGAAAGTATACTTTTACTTGCAACAAGAACTTGACAAAACCACATGTAATGAAATGGCTGTAGATCATGTCTGCAGAGGGGAAAGGGACATAGGATCAATTAAAAATAATAGTTGCCTGTGAGGGAATAGGCCCTTTTCTAGGAGCAGTGATATTTTGTGGTGGTAAACTTGAGTTTTTAAAGACACCATTGGGCTGCGTGTTGTTCAGGCCTGCTTTAGATAGATATTGTTTAAAGAGTTATTAAATGTTGTAGAACTTCCTTATAGTTTATGTCTTGTGAAAGAAGTATAGGTTAGGTTCACAGGTCTACCTGAGAAATACGTGGAAGCTAATCTTTCTGCATGTCTTTTCTCTGTTATTGCTTGAATCATTAGGGAACTTTTATGGTATTGAGGAGAGTTTTAAAAAAAGAGAAGAAAGCATTGGAGATAGGATGGAATCCTTTTATGAACAGTTAGGAATTGATTGAAGAAGATATAGTTGCTGTTTTTGTCAAATGATATATCTGTAAATTGCAACTTGATGTGTTCATCAAATCACTTTTTTAATGGAATTTCTAATTATTATAGTCCTTTATATCTTTGTGCTATTTTCTAATTATATTTCAAAGCAATTCCTCCTCAAGTATTTTTAATTACTCTGTCACCATCATTATATATTTATACTTCATTGTGATTTGTTGCTGCCACTTCATAAAACTTTTATCAATCTCAGTCTCTCGTACTATAATATATTTAATGGCTTTTTAAATATCTATATAGTAATGCATAGTTAAGATGTTTAAATTTGGTTTTGTTTAGTTCCCATACTGGTTAGAACTTCAGCCGGCAATGTTCTGATCAGTTTTCTCCATCTTCATTAACACACTACAGGCATTAAAAATGAAGGCGCACTGATACAATTATATTTTATCTAGTAATAACAATATGCATTAGCTTTAAATGGTAATGGCTAAATTCTTTTACTTTAGTCAGTGGATTTCTGAATCCACTTCTTCCATTTTATAGAACAATAAACGTATCACAATGAAAGAGTTGTTTGATGTGAGGATCTACATATTTTTCTTGTGTGATAACTAATTCATTCATGAGTTATGTAATGAATATTATATTTTAAATTCCACTTACTAGTTTAGAAAACTAAAGGCAGTTTACTAAGCAAGACAAATGTGAAATTTGTGTATTGAGAAATTAGCAACACTTGAGCACATACACTGTCACTAGGTAAAGTAGTTTAATCTATTATGCATAGTTAAATATTACAAAACTATTTTACTGTATATGAATTATTCATATATACACTATTAATGTGTTAATGTAGTAAAAAAGAATATAGCAATTGTATAGAACCATTGTAAAATGCATTCAATTTTCCTTTAACATGCAGGGTTGTTCATAGTTATATCTATATGTAACTCATGTTATAAGTTGCATATATCAATTCTGACACAGAAGGAATCCATACCACAAATGCATTGGTTAGTCTACTGGTGCACATTTAAGTCATATGATTAGTCCTACGCATGTTACTGATTACTTACCCTTACATATTTTGGACCAACTAACCAGCCTTGGTTAAATAAAAATTGAAACATAAGAAATCAAAACACAATTCTTACAAGAGTAGATAGGAAACTGTGGAACTCAGAATCAAAGCTTTCTTTCCTAATTTCAGAAGAAATAAAATCTGTGGATGTTAAAGAATAATATGAACTTTGTGTGTCTAAATGCTGGCATATGCAGGGTTAAAATGAATTTAATAGTTAATACTAAAAAGATACAATTGAGAAGGCAAAGCTTCCAAAAGCAAAAGCAAATCAAGTATATTTGCATGGGATAATATTGTGTTTTCTTTAAAAAAAATAGCTTCCTAATCCTAAAGAACAGGCATCAGATATTGTTAAATAACTATATAAAAATATGGTATAATGGAATATATCTTTGGAAATATAATGGCTTATTTCAGATAAGCCTGAAGAAATTAATATTTTATTAAATTGTACATTTTTTCCATTATTCCAGGTAATGTTGATGAATATGGTAGTGTAAACACTATATTATAAATATTATAATATATTTATATTATAAAGTAAAATGCCGTACACTAAATAAAGTAAAATAGTATGAAAATCATATAGAGCATATTTGTAACTGTCCTTTTCTTTTTGATATAGGCAATTTCCATCATATAAATATTTTCCTTGGAACTAACATCAAAAGTAAACTGTCCCAGGAACACCAAAAGGTATGGGAAACTTGTATTTGGCGTATAATCCACTAACTGCATATTAAATCCTTGCCAGTTCTAATAATTAAATACTGGTCAAAAGATAGTGTCACAATTTGGTTTGCTTGCTCAGTTGCGAAACTGATTCCCTGTCTGCATAGCCCCCAGTGACACATGATTCCTTATTTATCACTCTATCCTTTTTTGAAACACCAGGCATATCTTGTTCCTAGATTTCTTTACAAGCTGCTCTAGTATATATATTTGCAATGGTGCTTAAAAGTTTGTTAACTATTTTTCATGTTCAGTGTTTCTATGTAAATATGACAAACTGTAATCTGTTCTCTACATACTGCAAGTCCTAAATATAGGTAGTCTTTGAATTATGACCATAATTGAAGCTTGAATTTTGATCATAAGTCGTTGTAAGTTAAATCACCATATCACTGGACTCAATTTTATGACCATTTTTATGGTGGTTATTAACTGAGTACCATGTTTGTGAAGCACATCACATGGTGACTAAGTGAATTGTTGTAATTGTTCAGCAAATCACATAGTCATAAGTTTAATGGGTTTTTTTTTTGCTGGAAAGCAGCAGAAATGTCACAAAACATGGCATTGTAGCAGTCATAATTTCAATGATAGGTTGTAAGTAACTTTTTTTAAGTTCATTGTAAGTTTGGAAGGTAGTTATGTGCCCAGTTTGTAAATCGACAACTACCTATAAGGAGAACTTAGTTAAACAATGAGTCAAAAACATTACACTTGCTCACTGTGTGCTTTCTCCTTCCAACTCTCTTTGAGTTACTTTGTGATGACATGGGAGGTAAATAAATACTGCCATGTAAATCCTTTTCATTCAGTGTGTTCTTGATAGTGCTGTCATGAACACTTAACATTTTTGGAACCTCCCGGAGTATTACATTCCTTGCTCTTGGTGTGATCATGGTTGCTTGGTTTTACTCTCCCAAGGAGAGTAAAAATGGCATTAAATTGCCTTCATTTGTACATGATCTGCTTGACCTTTGCTTGATTTGAACTGGTAGAGCCCAAATTCTTTGGAAATAATTTTGTAATACTTTCCAGCTTGGTGAATATCTCTTTTTCTTCAGAAACCACCTTTGTTCAAGCCATATATATCTGACTGGTGAAAAATGGACTTTGATAGTGAATACCATAATACTGTTGTCTAAATAAGACGGGACCCACCAATCACCTCTGATTGTCATCCCACTGATTTATTGAAACAACTGGCACTGATTTTCAAATGAACTGGTAATCCTAGAGGTTCACATTCATCTGCCATTTAAAATATGTAGCTTTGGATCAATTTCCTCAATCAGTGAACAAGTGTAACATTTTGTTTAACTGAGTTCTCTTTACCTAGTTTTAGTACTTATATGGAAAGTGGTTCATGTTTTAAATAACTTTTATACATATACATTGACAATTGAAAATGATTCACAAATTTTTAAGCACCACTGTAGCTATGTATTCATCTCTTTCTCAGTTTTTTTTAATTTTGCTTTTCACATTCTTGACAGCTTAGTTAAATTTTGAATCTTGGACTTTCTGCTTTTTATGGAAATACTGCTTGGGAATAGCTACGGGGGTGGGGGTGGGGGGACGACACAATCCTATTTTCTTTTTTAAATCTAAGCATTAGTTTTGCTTGCTAGTCATAGTATTTTCATTTAGGAGTTCCATAACTCTTATTCACAGACCATTGAAATGCCAAACAAAATCTGTATGCAATGTTATTTTTAATTTATACGAGAAGGCTAAATATAGAGGCAAGAATAAACATATATTGTGAGAATATATTGTTAACAGTGATTTGGAATAGTGAAATTGGTATGAACCTTCAGCAGAGAATCTGTTTTTATCTTTTGGTATATCCAGGTGACTCAGTGGTTCTAACGTGCCAGTGAGTCATTCTAAACAGATTGTTTAATAGAAAACATCGAATATGCATCAAGATAATAGAGTACATATACATTTTCTGAAAAGGACATTGCACTTCCATACTCATTTTATAGAAGAATCAATTACTGTAGTTAATTCTTTTAGTTCAAAAAAGCAGCTATAGATTGTAGTGGTAATTCATGACAATTTTGGTCTGTCTTATGCAAGAACATTTACTATTTGTAGATTTATTTCAATTAAAATACAAAGTCTCTGCTTTTCTGGAGAGAACTTCAAGCAATGGGGCTGTATCCTTGCTAAAAAAAGAATATATGAATGAAATACTACTGGGTCATTTCTTTCTTTCCATGAGTCAGAAATTGGCTCCACCATGTGGAGATTTATGTTGGAAGTCAAAAGTTATTTGTGATGTTGTTTTGTCAGTTTTTAGACGTGATCTCACTAGTCTATTATCATATCTTTATGTAGTTCATAATACTTTTCCTCCAAAACTAAACAGTACTGACATTACTAATGAACTATCAAGTTGCAAAGTTTTGCCAATATAAACAAGCCTTTCTGCACCTGGGAAGCAGGAAAAGGCAAGAAAGAGTTGGGTTCTGGTGTGCTGCATACATACGCCAGAAACAAACCTCGTTTTGGCCTCTCCTGACCATCAGTACAGTTCTAAAATGTTCTGTATAATATAGATTAATTTGTAGAGCTTTACAATATAATATAAATAAATTAGGATGGTCTCTATTTCTATCTCTTTATATTGCCTGAATAGTGGAATATTCTGAACATTTCAAATATTTATACATTATGAAGAACAGCCATTAATCAGTAATCTAATTAAGGCTACCCTAATATTCATAGCTCCCATATAAACTCAGTGTCATGAAATACAGTTTTAAAATAGTCTTAAAAGCCAGGAGATTGGGAACATTTTCATGTATGCAAACTGAATCTATGTAGGCACAGACCTATAAGTCCCCAGGTTATCATAGTCCACATAGGTCTTTCGCGAACGGTCTAGACCGTTCGCAGTTTGTGATGGCGGGAGGACAGAGGTCGACTTCGAGGCCCCTAATATGTGGGGTGCCTCAGGGGTCGGTCCTCTCCCCCCTGCTGTTTAATATCTATATGAAGCCGCTGGGTGA
>JAEANM010025546.1:0-10919 GCA_017656035.1 Myanophis thanlyinensis | reverse complement strand
AGGTTCAAATCCCATAAGGGTATGACCGGCTGATGATAGCAAATGAGCTTGAAATAGATCTATACCGGCCTCCCTGACAGGTACAGGTATGCAGGTCTAGGTGTGTTTCGGTCTTTTCCCATGTAAGATTGAGAGTATCTTTGCAACATTTCGGCGAGGTCCCAGTCGCATCCTCAGGCTGGTGTTTTCTGCTTTATGCCAGTGCTAGCAGTGTGTGACTGGAGCTGCCATCTCTCTATAAATACTGGTGGGGTGGCCTGATGTGCTGGGCTGGTTGGCTGCGCTGCTGCCCTTTGATTGGTTGATGGAGTTAATGTTGGTATAATGGACTGTGTGATGGACTTGGGAGATTTGTTGTGGTGATAACCTGGATCTTGTGCTGTGATCTGCTGGGTCATTTGTTTTGTGGTGATGTTTCTTTCCATTAGCCTCAAGTGTTTTAATGGCTTGCATAATGGGTTGTGTGATGGCCTTGAGAGTTCTTTTGTTGTGGTGTCCTTGGTCCTGCATTTAATCTTCTGGGTCATTTGTGTTTTGATCTCTTTTCCATTAGCCTCCTGTGTTGTAACAGCTTGCGTAATGGGTTGTGATGATCTTGTGAGTTTTATTGCTATGGTGTCTTTGGTCTTGTGCTGTGATTTCCTGGGTTATTGGCTGTGTTGCAACTTCTTGAGTTCTTGTGTTGTGATTTCCTGAGTTTTCTGATGTGATGTCCTGAGCAGGTGGCTGTGATGTAGCATTCTGGATTTTGGTCTGGCTTCGAGTTTGAGGTCTGGGTCTGTGTTCTTGCTGTGTGTCAGCTTGTTTGGTTTTGGGGTTGTGGGGGGTGCGACAGCTGGTGAAGCAGCCATGGTCTGGTTTCTGGATGGTGGTTGTCCTTCATTTATAGGATGGGTTTGAGCCTGGGTCTGGAGAGGGGGATTGGCGGTGGTGTCCTGTGTTGATTTGGGTCTGGTGATGGTTTTCGTGGCTGGGACTTGCTTGTGGGTGAGGGTTAGTTTCCAGATATTTGGTAGATGGGAGGTATCATCCTGTTTGTTCATTTTATGGGGGTGTTTTTTTTATTTTGATGGCTTCCCTGATTATTCTTTTGCTGGAATGTTCATTTCATATTGATCATTTTGGATTTGGTGGGTTTTTTCCAGGTAGGTGGTGGGGTCAGTATGGGGCTAATGGAAAAAAGATCACAAAACATACAACCTAGGAGATTAGAGCACAAGTTCCAGGATATCTCTACAACAAAACTCACAATGCCATCACACAGCCCATTATACCAACATTAACTCCATCAACCAATCATGAGGCAGCAGTGCAGCCAACCAACTCAGCACACCACACACACCACACCAGTATTGATAGAAAGACAACAGCTCTGTTCACACACTGCTCACACTGGCACGAAGCAGAAGGCACCAGCCTGAGGATGGCGAGTGGGACCTCGCCAAAACATTGCAAAGATACTCTCAGACTTACATAGGAAAAGATCCGAACACACCTAGAGCTCCGTGTGTGTTTGTGTGTGTGTGTGTGTGTGTTGCTGAAAGGTATATAATCATTTCCTGTGTTATTGTATTAAGCAAGAGTAAAAAATAGTCCCAAATTTAAGAAGAACCCCACCCTTAACAAAGGATTGTTAGAAGGGGAAAAAACATCCTCTCCTGATTAGAATATAGCTTTATTTAGAATAAAATGTTTCATGCCTCTGTCATTCTGTCCACAGTCTCTGAACCCTGTATCTTAAGCACCCTTTGTTCTGAATTGGATCTGTTACACTTGAGGTCCAAGACAGTACTTCTCTGTGCTGTTTATGGGTTCCATTATCCCAACACCAGGAAGATTTGTAGATTTTTCATTCAAGATGGACTTGGAGTATGCTCTGTCTCCAAAACCTATTTCTCAGTTTCCATTCCTTGTATTATCCCTGATCTAATCCTGGACCTAACCTATTGAAAGTCCAGAACCCTCTGTCCCTAAAGCCACATCTTTTTTTTTTCAGCCAGCTCCTTGGCCTTGCAGAGTTTATCCCTAGTAAAACATCAGTTGAATCTAAGCTTCCTTCTTCAAAATTTTTACCTCCTAGCTTTCAACTAACCTTTCTTGTGTCTACTGAGAGCCATTATCTATGTGTGTTCCAAAAACAGCAGTTCTCATATTCATCCAGGCATCCAAGGGAACTGCAACTTATCCAAAGTTCATCACAATAATTTATCCTCCCTTTAAATCTATTTTTATATCCAGCGGTTGTGGCTCAACCTTTGTTTTGTTTTCTGCTCATTGCTGCAAGAAACTGTCAAAGTTGCACCTGGATATATCATCCAGGGCCTCTTGTGTACAATACTGTTCTCAAGTATGCCTGAAGAGCTTCAGGGTCTGTCTCATTTTAAATTCACAACTAAACAATAGAGAGACTAGTGGGTAACCTGTGCCCACAGTATGTTTCAATTATTGGTGATCAATCCAGAAATAAAGTCTTTGGAGTTCTCCTTTTGGTAGAACAGATATTTATGATCACTGGTGCTCTGTTTTCTCTTTTATGTTTGTTAGACTTATATTCCACCTTTCTGCCTCCAATTTTTATATTCCATAGAGCTCTCCTGCAATTTTACTTGGTGGTGTAAGATGTGCTGGAACATAATGACTGGCCCAGAGGCATTCAGTAACTTTCCACAGCTGATGAGAATCTTGAATTTGAACCTTTTCAGACCTACTCAAACTTTTCAATTAGTTAGTCACAGTTACATCAGCTTAAGGTGGCACACACAGCACTTCCTCTTCCTTCCCCCACCCCAATAACAACTACTATGTGAAGTCTGAGAAAAAGAGATCAATCCAAAGTCATCAGTCATCTGATAGTAGAGATTAACTTTCAGTCCCAGTCCAACATCTTAATAACACACACGAAACAGGCATATGCAACACACATTCCTGTTCAATCTCATCATTTGCATTAGTCTTCAAGTTCTTTCCTAAGAAGCTGAAAAAGCTTCTTGGATGAGAAGTGAAACCTCTTCAAAGAAAAACCAGAAAGTCCAGTTGTCTCTTAAAAAAGCATTTTTGGGACAACCATGACTTGAATCCCCATAGATACGGCTGACATATACCAATTCAGGCTTTGCCATTTTTATTTCCTGGTTTTCCAAGCTTCTGTTATCCCTGTCTATTGATGCCTCAAGGTATCTTTCTCCTTCTATACATTAGGAAGAGAAGAATCAGTATTTTAATCCAAATGTAGAGGTTTTACTATTAAGACTCCCCACACCACTGTCCAATTTTGTAGCATATATGTGTGTGTGCATATGACAAGAGCCTATATGTATTATAAATAGAACTTCTGAATGTGTTTGTTAGAGTCATTATCCATGCTTCTGGCTATCCTCTGTTGAAGAGTAATACATAAATCTGCTGAATGGATGACAGATCTCTAAACAATATTCCTCACCTGTAATTATGTACTTCTGTGAGCTGCCATGAGTATGAATGGTTATAATGAGTGTAAGGCTTGATAATGCTGGTTCCAACAGACCTATTAAGGGGCATGAAGTACTATCCTGGCCTGCAATGTATCTTGTGCAATAAACAAAAGCATTGGCCCACACACCCATCCAATACAACACAATGTTTCTCATAATTATTACAGTAATAGCAGTAGCTGTTGTACTTATATACCCCTTCACAGTGCCTTTACAGCCCTCTCTAAGCAGTTTACAGAGTCAGCATATCGTCCCCAACAATCTGGGTCCTCATTTTACCCACCTCGGAAGGATGGTGAGCTTGGTGAGATTTGATCTGCCAAATTACAAGCAGCTGGCAGGCAGCAGTAGTAGCCTGCAGTGCCACATTCTAATTACTGCACCACCACAGTTATTCTCACAACTGTAGGCTGAAGAATAGGAGTCAAAATTTGCAATGTGATGGATGTGTCAGTGCAATTCAGATTCTGCTCCATTTCTATGAGCTGACATGTGCAAAGGGGAGAGGACTTTATTGATGATGCTCTGGGCCAATCGTCTTCCTGATTTTGATAACTGTTCTGCACATGCTCTTGCTGCATAGAGTCATGATAAATAAAATCAAGTGAAACTCGTGATGTTTCCATTGAACGTCATTCCAACTTTCTTCCACACACAGGCTCTCATTTTCTTTCTTTTTCTTCAACTTGTTCATTCTGTCCTGTTCCCAACTATCCAAGGCGCATGTTTATTTCTTCAGGAACATGTGCCCACGTTTTAAAGCAATTAGTATCACCACATTTATTCCCACTTCTGTCATTCTCTGGCAATGTTTTATGATCATAGGATTAATAAATTAATGATCTCCCTTTAAAATAGGATTCGGTTCTCTAAAAATACTTTAAATGACTGCATCACACATGCCATTTTGCCTCCTTTCTCTGCACACATGCACACCATATGCATAATGAAGCCATACTAAATTAGCCTTCATCATCCAGTCAGCAGTAAATTGAGTTTTCCACCCACTGGAAGAGACGGGTTTGTCAAGGGAACAAAATAAACAAGACATACATGTTTTCATTTTCAAGACAATCAAGGATCTTCAAATAAAAGTAGCGCCAACTCTCTCCTACTGAAGTACAGGAGGTTCAAGAGAAATGAGGCAAACAAAAGGCCTTGTGAGTGTCATCACCTCTTAAACTGGAACCAATAATCTTGATTTGTCAGATTTTTTCAGATGCTGATAAGATTATAGGCAGCTGTGCAAGAGCGACACAGAGACAAGAAGAGAGAGCGTGCGTGTAGCTGAATACACAGAGTTTGGGTTGTGAGCAACAATCAATTTCTCCTTTACCCAAGCAATCTGATCTGATCTGAGCCATAATACAGCTATCAAACCCGCTATGCAATAGCCATTTATGTAACTGGATCAGCGGGCCAGAAGGAAAGCCAAATCTCTTGCTTACTTCCCAAATGCATTGTGCTACCAGCTCTGAACTGGTCAGCTGCAGACGAGCTTAATGAGCAGGAAGAAAAGGTTAACCATTTTTTGTCAAATCCTTCAAGAGAGGGGATGCTTACAGCAACTGAAGGGCTTATGGAATAATTAGAAGGGTCTCAAAGAGATCAGAGAGGCCAGCTTCTGGTTTTTATCCACTCTCTTTGGCTGCCTTTCTCTCGGGATGTGTTAAAACTACTTCTAAAGGCTAAAAGAAAAAGGCTTTACAAGACAAGTTACATCTATTATAAACCATTAGATTGCCTAATAGCTGCCACAATGTTGTGGAAGCTCATTTCAGGAGGATCACACTGCTGAAAAGAGTTTCCTTTCTAACAGGAATTACACCAAGCCAGATTTCTTTGGGAAACTATAATTTATGAAGCTACGAGTTGGCAAAGGTTAGTTGGCATGGGGTAGGGAGGCCATTGTTTATACTTCATGTCTAGAATGAGCAGGACCTTTCCAGGGAACACTACTTACTGGTTAAGGATGTGGTGCGCATGCTTATTCTTATCCAAATCAAATCTGCATCTGTTTTAAAATATTTCATTAGCTGCTCTTTGAAATTATGAACGATCAGATAATAAGTAGGACTTAGTGTCATCTATTAAAGTCTTGGTGTCTTCCTCAAATAGGAGATACAAGCTCTTTATTCTGTGGACGTAAGAATCAGTAGACATAACAGTGCCAAACTATGGCACGGTTAGCCTTTTAGATCCCCCAAACTTCTGATTCTGTTAGAAGCATCAGCAATGGGAGCAACAGTAAAAAGAGGGGGAAATCTTCATCAATGTTAGTTTTCTCATAGAGTGAATACCTAAATAATTCTATTTTCCTCTCCAATGAAGTTGTCTTTGGGGCTTCCCTCTTTTTACATTGTTTTTTTTTTTCCAGCTACTAACTTCCACTAATGATGCTATTAGTATCTGTTTCATAGAACTTTCAGTATTGCATTTGTAAATCATTTTGGGATATAAGTAAGTCAAAAGTCATAGATAAGGTAATTAGTGAACAGATGAAACATGCTGATAATGATAAACTGTTTTATGAGCTAAGTCAAATTCCATACAAGCCCTAACGTCAGTTTTCAACAAAGTTCAATTATATTCACATTTGGGTAAAATTGCTGCATGCATTCTCTCAATAAGTTAAAGTTCCCCTCAATTCAAGAGGGAAGTCTACACAGGCACATCCAAGTGGATTTCACTATGGCAGTTCAGAAGTGACTTGTCTTTGGCTCTTTTTAAAAAAAAAATTGAAATTTTTTGAAATTATTTTCTTACTTACCAATCTTGTCTACACTCATTGATGGCATGGTGGTCTCCCATTCAGATTCTAATCAGGTCGGATCTTGCTAGCTTTTTTTTTTTTTTTTTTTTTTTTTTTTTGAGATCAGCTAAAATTCCTGTGTGTTCTCACTATTCATGTCAATTGCTCATCTAGAAAGATGGATAAGTATTGGGGAATTATCTTCCGAGATGTCTCCTTTTGTTAATAAATATTTTTAAATGCCATGGAGCACAAAAGGAGTTCTGCTTGATGTGTGCTCTTGAGAGTTTGATCTACAGTACTTTTGATCTATTTTGCAAGAAAGGCAATGTGTAATAACATACCAAGTTCGTCAGAATAGCTCCACAGCATCTGACAAAATACATTTTGAACTAAGAAAGAACGATCTTTCTGAGAAATGGCAGTCCTTGCTTCCCTTAATGATATTAAAACACTGCAGTAGTGGGCTGGATCTATTTTTATGTGAAAAATTCTTTTATGAATCTGGAAGGGCTGTATGGTTGAATATTCTCTGGAGTATAGAAGTTACCTAACTATCTGTAATAGGTTGTTGGGAGGAAAGGAAAAGGAGAAGTAGGAAGAAAGAGAATGGAATATATTATCAGATAATTTCTTAGGGATTTTCTAATAAATTTCAATATTCCTTAAAATACTAGCTGGAAGGAACTAGCAAAAGAACTGTTGAGACTTCTGTCAATTATCTTTGCAGTGCTCTGGAGAACTAGGGAGCAGCCAAAGAGTTGAGAAGAGAAAATATGATTCCCTCTCTAAGAAAGGAAACAAAATCGCAGAAATTATCAACTTACTGAGCTTCCCATGAATATCTGGAAAGATGTTGGTGTACATAATAAATCAGTAAGCATCTTGAAGTCTATAGTAGGATTGTTAAAAGTCAGTATGTCTTTGTCAAAAATAGGTCATGTGAGATAAGGCTTGGCTCATTTTTTGTCAAGTTAGCTACTTTAGTGGGCAAGACATATGTTGAGATATAAAAGCTACCTGTTGTCAGCAAAGTTTCCATGACATATTTTCATTGTTGTTCAATGGGTGAAAAATACTATAGCAAAGTGAGTCCACAACTGTCCAATTATCCATACCTAAAGAGCCAACACTGGTCAATTTGAACGTAATAACCAGTGAGCCCTGCAAGAATCTGTTCTATGGCTAGTTTTATTTAATATTTTTATTAATATATACAACAAGGCTCATCCAGTTTGCAGATAACACCAATTGGGAGGGCTTGGGGTAATAGAACAAGATTTCAATCAAATCTAGGCAAATTGGAAGACTGATCTGTGAGGACCATGATGTCCTTCAAGCAGAAAAAAAATGGAAGTTTTTTTAACAGAGAAAAAATTCAGGACACACAAAAATGATGGCTTCAAAGCAGGACTACATCATTGACAACAATCTGAATATCAGCCAGCAGTGTGATGCAGCTGTTGGAAGGCTAACACCTTCCTGAGTGTCTTAGCAAAAGCACCTTATTGAGGACAGGTGAAATCTTTGTTGCCCCTGCTTTGTACTGATGAGCCCACATGGGAGTATTGAATTGTTCTTAGCACTACATTTCCAGAAGAATATTAACAAGTTAGAACAGATCCAGATGAGGGCAAGAAAGATAATACAGGGTCTTGAAACCTTACTTTGTGAGAATAATTTGAAGGAACTTTGGAGATGTTTATTCTAGGAAAAAATGAAGACTGAGGGTAGATATGATGCTAGTGTTCAAATGTATCAATGGTGCAATACAGAAAATATTCTATTTTCAACAGAATGATTTTACGCAGACCACTAATAATGATTACAGAATGTTATTTAAATATAAGGAAAACCTCCAGCTGGTAAGATTTGTAGATTACTGGAACAATCTACCTATAGAGACTGGATTTTCCAGATCTGGGGATTTTAAGAAGGAACAAAATTAGGATTGTGAGATTTAATCAGATTTAACTTCCAGATTCTGTTGGATTCCATTTTTTTTATAGCATGGCAGAGCTGCTTAGATCAGTCAATAGGAAATTTAAATAACAAAGAAACTATTAAGTAATTGCTCAAAATGTTTCTGTTCTTAAACCCTGTCAACCGGCAAGTAATTAAGTTAAAAGCCTTTAAATTGAGATTACAATAACATTGTGCCAAATTTTCTTAGGGTAATCAGGTGAATGGTTTGAAATCTAAATATCCTTAATTATGGTAATTGTTCTATGAATGCTATAGAATAAGTCAAGACACTTTGAAGGCTGATGCTGATTAAAGAAAGATGTACACAATACAGTAGATTATGAAAGGAGATGAACTGGAAGGTGATAGGTTCATCATATTCTCTCTCCTTTTTTAAGCAGGTGGCAAAATATTTTCTAATTGTAATTTGAAGAGAGACCAAGCACTCATGAAGCTAGAAAAGACAATTCTCATTTAGACTTGTAGAGGAAATAAGAGCGAGATATTTCTGCTTAAAGAAAGGAAGCAAATAGATTCACAGATCAGTTTTGACCCTTGTTTTGTTAGCAAAATAATCTTTTTAAGCATTTGCCATGCCTGAAATATTAATGAAAATTCTTATTTAAGACCTACATTTTTGGAATACTGTCATGTTTAAAAGTTTTGTCTTCCTGTTGAAGGATTATTACAGCAGTGTCAAACTGGTGGACCGCGGGTCAGATGTGTCACATGCAGGCCATGCCCAGCTCTGCAAAGGGAACAAACATCACAATACATCATGTGATGACAACGTGATGCAACTAGTTTGACACCCTTGATCTACTAGATTCTTCTCCTGCCTCCTAGTTCTATATTCCTTAAAGAGATTTATTTAGTGATTTTAAGGTTGACACTGTTGTGTTTATTGCTGTTGACATTTATATATCACTTTTAACAATTCTATGTAGGTTTTGTTTTAAAAAACTATGGTTAATTATTCAAAACTAATTATTGAAATATTCAAAGTATAAGCCTAATTTCATGATGCTTGTAAATTCCTTGTTTGTCCACTCTGCTTTATTTTCCTTTACTACATTTTGCTTTGCCTCTCATTTTCCTTTCAAAATGCTTAATAAAAATATTCCTCCTCCTCATCATCATTGCAAGGCGTAGACCAGAAAATGGGGTAGCTGCTTAAGCCACTTTTCATTCTTATGACTTGATTTTTTGCAACATAAAAACAATGCTCTGTCAAGCATATAAACACATCAACTGCCCCCGGCACATTACCCAGTCAATTTTCCTGTCTTCTTTTTTCTTCAGATATTTTCCAACTTCATCTGGCACAAGTCCTGCCATAGATTCATCTGAAACACATTAAACTGAGACAAGTTTAGGATTTGGGCCAGCTTTGCTCCTTTTGACTACTTGAGACTGCTGTAGAGATACTTCCTCATTTCTGCTCACTGGTTTTCAAATCCATTGGCCATTGGGCAATGGGAAATTCAAGATTCTCCCATTGAACTGTAGGAAGTTTTCACCCACCCGTTTGAAATATGAAATATTCTAGGAAATACTAAAAAGGTAGAATAATATATTTTCCCTAAAGGAGAAACAAGTGTCCAAAAACAAACTCAGAGCCTCAACTCTCTGCCCGCCTCCCCAGCAGCTACAAGACAAAAGACTGAGCCAGTTTATTTACAACACAAAAGGCCTTCACCCTCAGGACATGATGGGATTACCCAACTCACCACATGACATAAAAAAGCCCAAAAGATTCAACCAAACTTTAATCATGACTCCACATGGCCGCCTGCAACCAATCAGGATAATTGCCCTTGCCACAGGAACAGGAAGCAAGGTCATAGCCCAAGAGAGGGTATAAATCTATTCCTCTCTCTCACCCATGTGCCTTTTTGTTCAGGACCTCAAACCATGTGGGCCTGTTCACCAAAAAAACATCTTTCCAAATAGCCTCCATGTTTCCAGTGTTCTTCATCCCCACTTGGAATGGAACCCAGATGGACATTTCTTCCAACAGAGCCCAGAAGCCATTATTACATGTAATTATAAAGCCCATTAAATTTGCATTCTTTCTTTTGATTTCCCTTCCTGTTTACACATAGGCTTTTTCTGCATGGAGGCCTCTAAAGTGCATACAGAGCCCTGGTTCTAAGAATTTAACATTTCAGTTTTATAGAGTTTGTAGAACCAGTAAGAGCTGAGTTGTTTCTTGCTATGTTCCATTAGAAATGATTAGATTCTAGCAAAACACAGATTTGTCCAGATTTCAATAACTTATGAAATGCTTTACTCTTCTTCTTTGGGTCAGTCCCCGAGATATCTCAGTTTACAAACTTTATTAATTTATCAAAATCTAAAACACAAAGGAAAATTAAAAAAAAAAAAACTATGGGAAAATAGGGGGAGGAAAAAAGGTAAGGGAAGAGAAAATGTGAGATAAAAGGATTAAAAGAAAGAAAAGGCTTTGACTTCTGACTCTCTTTAGCACAGTACAGATAGTCCTCGACTTACAACAGTTGAGTTTATTTAGTGACAATTGAAGGATACAACAGCAGTTTAAAAAGTGACTTATTACTAGGGTGACAATATTTTGATTTCCAAAAAAGAGGACAATTGGAAAAAAAAAATCGAAAAAATAAATAAAAAAAAGTGCGGCCTCGAGACACAAATTCCCTTCTTTCTCTCCCTTCTTCCATCCTTCCTTCCTTCTTTGTCTCCTTTCCTTCCTT
>JAEANM010025545.1:0-10919 GCA_017656035.1 Myanophis thanlyinensis | reverse complement strand
CATAAGCATTTCACTGCATATCGTACCATGTATGACTGTGTATGTGACCAATAAATTTGAAATTGAAATTGAATTGTTTCCAAGTTGATGAACAATCTGAAAATCATGGAGAGATTATTTATCTGAAGAGTTTGGAGAACCATGATTTAAGTATTTATATCTTCATCTGCATTTTCAAGGAGTACAAGTGTTCAAGAGTTATAATATAAAGATATATTAAACAAAGTGTATGAAACATGAATATAAAAATAATTATGAATGATAATGCACAACAGGTCAAATGTTCTTTAGTACAGATAGTTTTCAACTTATGACCGTAATGGAGTCTGCCCGTTACAGTTGCATGTTGTGATGGCCATTAAGTGAAGAACTTATTTAATGATCCCTATCCCTGACCTCATTATAATCAATAAAGAAACATTCTGGTTGTTAAGTGGAGCATAGGTTGCCTCATGGATATCAGAGGCTCTTGGAGGCCTAGCACAGACATAGGACTATTTATCCTGGGTCTCTGAAAGTTTGCCCTTCCCTATGGCACCTGGTACTCTGCACCTATTTTTTAGAGTCCACCCAGACCTCAGCCAACTCTAAAGCAGGTAACTCAGTCATGGAAGAGAGCCTAAAGCTGGTCAGCAGAAGCAACCAGCATCAGAAGTAAATCCAGGCCTCCTTCCCATCCAGCTACCCAAGAAGCCCAGCCTGATCCTCATCCAGCTCCAGGGCCCAGCAGCACTCAACATACTTTTCTGCTTTTTACAGAAGAGTCTGCCCAATTCAATGCAGTATGATATGATGTGAGGCTCATATTTCTTACAGAGGCTGCCAGCCTCATGGCAAACTTGTGCTATTCTGAAAGCAAGGCATGCTTCTCACATGACTATAGCAGACTATGTTTTTTTAAGGAGGATCCATTTTGTCATAAGATGAGGACTACTGGTACATTTCTGATCTAATGCCAGCTATGTTGCTAGTCTTATCCTACTCAATCATTTCATCTGAAAGCAAAGCTCATCTTTTTCATTTAAAAAAAGCCCATGTTATAGTAATTGTTATCAATTCTTAAATGCCTGCAGATTCTAAGGTAAATGATTATATTCACATAAACTTTTTATTTAAACCTTGATGTTCTTCACTGTCTTTGATAAAAAAAAACCTAAAATTTTAGAGACAAATTATTATACATTTTTGTTGACAAAATTTAGGATACTAACTTCTGTAGCAACAGATTTATAATTCTACAGAACATGTAAGCCTACATGTTGTTCAAATGATGAGGCCTTTTAAAAATCACATTCATTGGATATTCTAAAAAACATCTTCCCAATAATTTAGAAATCTGTGAAAAATATGTTCATATGGGAAACAGCACTAAAGAACAAATATTTCTGATCGATTGCTCAGTCAGTCACTTAGCATAAAGTAACATGTCAAATCGTAAATAAGTTCTAAAGGAATTTTCTGAACTGTTAACAGATAAGTGTTCATTAATCTGTGAACAATTTGATGGCTGTTTGTCATTGGTGAGTCATCAACTATTAAAAATATTTCCAACAAAATCATAAAGTGCACAGTACAGACATTTAGCACTAGATATTTCAAAAATATGTTCAGAGTCTTTTCTGCACATTTCATTGTTTGACATACATGTGAAATTATCTCACTGCAACTGTTCCATTCTTTTTGTGGAGAGCCACGAAAAACTCATGATGTCACATTATATTTCAGGTTAATTTTGAGTTAAACACAGAATAGGCAACCTAGCATCATGGTGTCTGCAACATATTGCCAAACACTCTACAGTCTTTTAATATTCTAAGAATAAAAAGGAAAGTGTACAGTTATAGAACCAATTTCCCAGTGGTTAAATTCTGTCTATTTACAAACATGTCACTGAAAAATTCTTGGCTAATAGGCTATGTTCTATTTAGCAAAATCTGACACTTTGCCAGCAATTGTAGCAGGCATCTTCAGAAGTATATTTCTAGTCTTAGAAAGCATCTTTTATCACATTCAGCCACCAATGTGTACATTGCTTGAGCTGCCAAGAAGTGACCCACATTTAACCACTTTTACTTCTGAAGATGCCTGCTACAATTGTGGCTGCATTGACTGGTTGTCTTCAGTGATCACTACCAGTATATAACTGAAGAATAGTGACATTAGGATTGACTAAGGATCAGAATCAATACTTAAATCCAACCTTTAAGAAATAGAAAAGTTACTTGGACAGATTAGTAGAAATGATGACCATTACCTCAATGTAGGCTTACTTGCTAGGAATACAGTAGCTTCCTTAAAGTGAGATGGAGATGCCTCAGAAACAAGAGTTGGGAACTTGGGATTTATTGTTTATTGGTTTATTCAAGAGCCTACCTTGAATATCCTGTCAAGTTCTAAACATATTGTTTTAAGAAAGATTTGAAGAATCCTGAATGGGATTGTAGGACTACAGAGATGATGCTGAAGAAGTGAAATTATCCTATAATGAGAGATTGAGGGAGTTGGATATATGAGAAATTGGATTGCCAATTATTACTCAAAGCAAAGCAAAGCAAAGAACAGAGTTAATTTTCAGGCAAGAAGCCCAGGAGTATATCAGAGATTCTCCAAAGATATTGCACAACTCTCTGACATCCCTTCAAGTAGCAAATGTGTATTTCCATCACTTGATCAAATTGTTCACCTTCATGAAGAAGCATAATGGCTCCAGTAAACAGAGTGATAATGCTTCAGTATAATGCTTCAGTATTCTACAATCCACATTCTGTGTCAGGGAAGAAACACAGCTGGGGATTCTGTGTTTTTGCTGTGTTTTTATTCCTGCACAAGCTGGGTGAGTTGGCACACTCTGTTTCTGATTTCTCTTGCTTGAATGAAGATCTCTTTGAATAAATGAATGAAGAACACCAACTCCAAGATATATTTCATTCAATATACGCCAGCACATTTTCTACAACCACAGTGACTAAATACCATTTTGATTAGAGTTGTCCAGTGCTTTGAAATTGATTCCAAATAGTGCTTCAGTGCATGTAGAAATAAAATGCAGCAAGTCACATATTTTTCAACATTGTGTGACACCCACATAAGTAGAGATACATTTCTTAACTGAAATCTATGACTTGCACAACTCCAATCTCTATAAAGTGAACAAGATAGCTAATGTGCTGAAAATATTGAAATTTCTGGTTCTTCCTTTATAATGTTTCTGCAATTTAGTTGATTACAATAAAATGTATAAGATAATGCAAAAGTTAACATATTAAGATAAATCACAGAATATAGGAAATAAAAACCAACAGCAGATAATAGTGAAATGGTAGGGGGGGAAAGAGCTAAATTGCTCTCCTCAGCCTGCTAGGTTCAGGCTGTAGTTTAAGAGAAAAAGAAAAATAGAATACAAAGGTTATAAGCTCCTTTATTAAAAAATATATTTATTTAGTCTCAAAGTCACACATTAAAATACCAACTGAAATAAAAGGGAAAGGTAAAAGACAACAGAATAAATTAAAACTGACCAAATACATGACAAATTTATAATAAAGATGACCCTTAACTTTCTTTTAGTTCAGAGATAATAACAATGCCACCATATCTAATTTTAAATAAATACCAATATCTTAAAATATTAATAAATATTCTAAAATACAAATTTTCAAAAATATTATTCTCTTAATTTTAAATTTAGCCACAGGGGTTGCACACCAGTGACTTCTGTGCTGATCCCAAGCCCAGATAAATAGAGAGGGTTGCATCAAGAAGGGCATCCGGCATAAAAAAATGCCAAATTTAAACATGTGAATCATCAATGTGAATTCCATACTGGATCAGTCGAGGCCCAGGTTAACAATGACTACCACCAGTGCTGTTGACCTACATGGTGCTGGCAGAAATTGGACTACTGTTGGTTGAAGGAGAGGAGGCAGAAGGATTTGTAGAGAGAGAGAGAAGAGGAAAGGCAGGAGTATAGGTCTAAGAATAGGGACTATTAATGTTGGCACAATGACAGGGAAAAGTAGAGAGCTGGAAGACATGATGAAGAGAAGGAAGGTAGATGTATTGTGTGAGACTAGGTGGAAGGGCATAGTATTGTGCATAGTATTAGAGAGGGATACAAACTGTTTTATTATGGTGCAGATAGGAAGAGAAATGGGGTAGGAATGGTCCTGAAGAGCTCATGAGGAATGTTTTAGAGGTGAAAAGAGTGTCAGACAGGGTGATCAGTTTGAAGTTGGAAATTGAAAGGGTAATGTTTAATGTAGTGAGTTGTTATGCTCCACAAGTAGGGTGTGAGTTAGACGTGAAGGAGTGATTCTGGAGTGAGTTAGATGACGTGATGGAAAGTAGTCCCAGAGGGGAGAGAGTGGTAATTGGGGCAGACTTCAACAGGCACATTGGTAAGGGGAACAAAGGTGATGAGGAGGTGATGGGCAGGTTTGGTATTAAAGAAAGGAACCTAGAAGGACAGATGGTGGTGGACTTTGCTAAGAGGATGGAAATGGCTGTAGTTAACAACTATTTCCAGAAGAAGGAGGAACATAGAGTTACATATTAGAGTGGAGATAGGAGTATGCATGTAGACTGCATTCTATGTAAACAAGGCAATCTGAGAGAGATTAATGACTGCAAAGCATTGGTAGGAGAGAGTGTAGCCAGACAGCCTCAGATGGTGGTGTATAGGATGACTCTGACAGTCAGGATAAAGAGGAGAAGAAAGATAGAGAAGAAGACCAAGTGGTGGAAGTTGCAAAAGAATGTTGTGAGGAATTCAGACAGAAGTTGAAACAGACTTTTGGTGGTCAGGAAGAACTCCCAGATGACTGGGAAACTACAGCAAAAATGATCAGGGAGACAGGTAGGAAGTTGCTAGGTGTGCCATGTGAAAGGAGGAAAGAAGATAAAGAAACATGGTGGTGGAACGAGAAACTACAGGACCGCATCCAGAGGAAGAGGCTAGCTAAAAAGAAGTGGGACATAGAAAGGACTGAAGACAGTAAACAGGATTACAAAAAATTGCAGCATAGAGGGATGTGGCATGAGGGAAGGTAAGAAAAACTTGTATAGATTGTATAGCGAGACAGAGAGATAGAGATGGGAAGGATATGCAACAAATAAGGGTGATTAAAGACAGAGATGGAAAGGTGCTAACAAGTGAGGAGAGTGTGCAGAGAAGATGGAAGGAGTATTTTGAGGAACTGAGGAATGAAGAAAATGAGAGGGAAAGAAGAGAGAAAGAGGGGAATATTGTAGAGCAGGAAGTAGCAAAGATTAGAAAGGATGAGGTGAGGAAAACTCTGAGGAGAATGAACAGTGGAAAGGCTGTTAGTCTGGATGACATGCCAGTGGAGGTGTGGAAGGGTCTAGGAGAGACAGCAGTAGAGTTTCTATCTAGTTTGTTCAACAGGATTTTAGAGTGATAAGATGCCTGAGGAACAATGTTCTAGTACCGATATTTAAGAACAAGGGTGATGTGCAGAGTTGTAGCAACTACAGAGGTATAAAGTTGATGAGCCACACAATAAAGCTATGGGAAAGAGTAGTGGAAGCTAGACTCAGAAAGGAAGTGGATATCTGAGCAGCAGTATGGCTTCATGCCCAGAAAGATGCAATTTTTGCCCTGAGAATGTTAATGGAGAAGTATAGAGAAAGTCAGAAGGAGCTGCATTATGTCTTTGTAGATTTAGAGAAAGCATACGACAGAGTGCCGAGAGAGGAGCTATGGTACTATATGAGGATGCCAGGAGTGGCAGAGAAGTTTATCAGAGTAGTTCAGGATATGTATGAGAGGAGTATGACAGTAATGAGATGTGCTGTAGGTCAGACAGAGGTGGAGGTGGGGCTACATCAAGGATCAGCTCTGAGTTCCTTCCTGTTTGCTATGGTGATGGACAGGTTGACAGATGAGATCAGACAAGAATCTCCATGGACAATGATGTTTGCGGATGACATTGTGATCTGTAGTGAGAGCAGAGGGCAGATGGAGGAACACCTGGAAAGATGGAGGTATGCTCTGGAAAGAAGAGGAATGAAAGTCAGTCATAATAAGACAGAATACATGCATATGAACGATAGGGAGGGAAGTGGAACAGTGAGTTTACAGGGGGCTGAGGTCAAGATGGTGCAGGAGTTTAAGTATTTAGGGTCAACTGTCCAGTGTGATGGGGAGTGTGGAAAAGAGGTGAATGTCAGAGTTCCACACAACATCAGTAATGCAATCAGAACTCCAAAGAGACAAAGTCCAAGGAATAAGATTTTATTGAAGACATTGTTCTGGTACGGTCTGTAGAAATCCCGAATCTAAAGCTTCCTGGATTTCTTCACCCAAATAAAACTAAAAGTTCCACCCCACTAATTATCACATGTTAATTACCCTCCAACCATTTGAAAAGGAAGTCTAATGACCTCCGAAGACACTTCCCACCCCCAGGTGTGAAGCACCAGAAAAAGTTCTTATGAGAACCAGACTTAAAGGAATGAAAACAAGATAAGAAAACCAAGTTGCCGTTTCCAACTCCCCCTTCACCCTCTCAGCAACCTTGCAATAGAAAAAATGTAAATGTGTCAAGATCTATGTGGCCCTTAATTTTACTATATAAAATGGCCAACACACTACAGTACAACACCCCTCCCTACATCAAACGTCCTTTTGGATTTGACAGTGAAGAGGTGAGTGCAGGCAGTTTGGAATGGTTGGAGAAAGGTGTCAGGGGTGTTGTGTGACAGAAGAGTGTCAGCAAGAATCAAAGGAAAGGTTTACAAGATAGTAGTGAGACCAGCTATGCTTTATGGGTTGGAGACTGTAGCAGTGAGGAAAAGACAAGAGGGAGAGATGGAGGTAGCAGAGATGAGGATGTTGAGGTTCTCTTTAGGAGTGACCAGGATGGACAGGATTAGGAATGAGCAAATCAGAGGGAAAGCTCAGATTGGTTGTTTTGGGGACAAGGTCAGAGAGGCCAGATTGAGATGGTTTGGACATGTGCAGAGGAGGGAAAGTGGCTATATTGGTAGAAGGATGTTGGAGATGGAGCTGCCAGGCAAGAGGTCAAGAGGAAGGCCAAAGAGGAAATATATGGATGTGCTAAAAGAGGACATGAAGTTAATTAGAGTGAGAGTAGAGGATGCCGAGGATAGAGTTAGATGGGAAAAAAATGATTCGCTGTGGTGACCCCTAACAGGAATAGCCGAAAGAAGAAAAGCTCCTCTGGGAAAGGTGCAGTCAGAAAAGTACAGTTATAACAATTTATAACAATTTGTTTAGTGACCATTAAAAGTTACAATGGCACTGAAAAAAGTTAATTTTTCCCCACACTTATGATCGTTGCAGCATCCTGATGGTCATGTGATAAAATTCAGTTGCAGCATCCCAGGGTCATGTGATCACCTTTTGTGAATTTACGACAAGCAAAATCAATGGGGAAGCCAGATTCACTTAACCTTGTTACTAACTTAACAACTGTAGTGATTCACTTAACAACTGTAGCAAGAAAGGTCATAAAATGGGGCAAAATTCACTTAACAAATGTCTCACTTAGTCACAGAAATTTTGGGCTCAACTGTGGTCATAAGTCGATGACCACCTCTAGTAACTTACATTTAATTAGTAAGTAAAGATGCTTCTAGCCCCATTCTCAGCCTTATTTTTTGACTCTCCTCTTCTTAATCTGCTTTGGGAACATTAAGATTAGAATCATTAGCCAACCATGACATTAGTTCTTCATACCTCAGCTAAGCTATTTTGCATTGTTACGTTTATACTGTTGAAGAGTCAGTACTTTAATCAAGCTTTCCTATCCTGGTTCTGCCTTCTACACTGAGTCACTGGACAGTTATGATAATGCTCATCCATCATGGTAACTGCAGGGTCAAAAATGACTTGAACTGCAACATTTCTGGAAAGAAGACCTGGCTGATGCATTCCCTGGAAGGCCCTTGCTCCATCCAAGAAAAGGAAGCACACTCTGGGAGCTTTCTTAGCCCTAGGAAGCAACCAGTGGCAAACCACTTCTTTAAAAAAAGAAAGAAAACCTTGCCAAGGAAACAAGAGGGACATGTCCAGGGAGTCACTAAAAGTCAAGACACCCCTGAAAGCACACACACAAAAAAAGAGTATTGAAATATCCAAGCCATCCCCTGGACAGTTTTCTTTCTTTTCTTTTTTTTTGTTTGCTGTGGTTTTAGCCTGTTGCTTTTTTCATCACTTGGTTAACATGATCCTAAAATGCAACCACTAAAAAGTGGAGAGGTTAATTTGCAATATAACTGGGATTTGAGCCTTATTTCTATTGTTGACATTAATACCTCTTCTGTTTTTACATGCCTGGTGATCCTTCAGGGGAGCTGTGGCTTTTGTTAAAGGAAGGATAGAGGCCTATGTTTAGTTTACACTCTTATATGGACTTCGGTAGGCATAACCCCCATCATGAACCCAGTATGGATCAGTTCCACGGACTCTATGTAGGTATAGGAGAATTTTGAAAAATAATTAATGGATTTCACAAACCTAGAGCAGTATGAGGTACCTTTAAAATCTCTACTATAATAATATGCACATCTCTACCGCACAAGATGAAATTACCTACTCTGTTCTGTGATACTTCAGCATTTAACCATTTATATCTGCAATGTGTTTAAACTCCTTATTCAACCTCAGACATTGCTGGCCTAACTTCCTCCCATCCCCTAACTTCTAAAATTATCATCATTTTTTTAGAACAGGAGTCCCCAACTTTTTGGATCTCAGGGACCACTAAATTCATAATTTTAAATCCCGCGTACCAATAATATGATCTGCCTAATGACCGACCCCTGATTTAGGGCAATATAAAAAAATGCAAATAATTTTTCTGCGGACCACCAAAATTTTCTCATGGACCACCAGTGGTCCAGGGACCACTGGTTGGTGACCACTGCTTTAAAACACTGAAAAGCTTTTCATCCTTCTGAAAGCCCTACATACCTTAAAATCCTTCAGAAAACAACAGTGCTTGAACATTTCTTGTATTTTCTTTGAAACTTCACTCATCCATATAATCTTCTGGCATTTCAGAGCACTGAAGCTATAACTTGGTTTCACTGTTAGACTCCATTCTTTGTGCAGGAAATGTCAGGGAATTATGTTTGTTTGTTCCCTCATTTTTTAAACAGTTGTTCCCTTTTATTGTTCCCAAAGTTTATTACTGAGGTGCAGCTTCCCTCCCTAAATTTCATCAGAATAACGTAGCAGAAAACTCAAAAAGGATTCTTTATAAGGTTGGGAGAAAGGAAGAAGCAGAAGGATTTGCTCTCTTTTAGGGAGAGTCCAAATTGAAGTTAGCTGCACCATTCTGTCTACCGTTCAGGCTATTCCAGAATCACATCATTTAAGCACAAACAAAAACAAAACATTCTCTAAGCTGCATATCGCTTTGAAAAACATTTCTATGGCTCAAAGAATGGGTCTCCTCCCCTTCCTGGTGCCACCAAGGGACCTCATTTCCATCCAGTAGGGCAGCAAAAAGGCCTTTTTGGAGGTTGGGTTGACTCCTGCTTTCTTGTGGAGAAAGGGGAAAAAAGTAGCCTCCATGTACACGATGCACATAGCTGCTTCTGGGAGAAGACTGAAATTGACTGAAAACTGAACCACTTCTGAACACCGGGAATCTCTTCTCAGAGAAAATGGGAATAGACAAGTGTGAGGCTATCTCTGACAGACTTGACAATCAGTTGTGAGAAGAAGACCTAAGTGAGGATTTTTCCAGTCCTAGCTGCAGGGACAATTTTAGGGGGCATCTCCTAAATTATGCCCAGAAATATCAAACTTACCTAATACAATTCTCTGCTAAGTCTGTTGACATAAGTCCATAGATCAGTTTATATGTGAGTCTTGATTTTTTTTTTCTTGAGTACGGTGAATCCTCCCTCAAATTAGAAATGCTTAGCTTCCAGTGTGTACGAAACAAATAACTTCAAAAATAAAATAGTATATAAACATATATTAGTAACTAATAGAAATTCTATGTATTGCTAGCTACTGGGGACCAGCTATATAAGAAAGGTATTCTTTGTTCTAGGAAGAACCGTTAGAGATAAGAAAGTTACATTTCTCATAGCTGAAAAGGACATGCAGTAAAAATTTCTAGAAGGCAGTGCTAATTAAAAAGTAATTTGATGATGTATTCTCCTTAGGCGTTTTGGATCAGCTTGTGAACCCCTGGACCCTATCAAACGAGGCCTGGGAGGAGGGACCTTGAACATCGGGTCAGAAGGTGTATATATGAAGAATCTTGAATTTAATCGGGTGTGGTCTCTGGCTTAGAAGTTCGCTTTGAAGTCTTGTAGAGGTCACTGCATTTTGCAAAATGCTTTTTAAGCTGTAAATTCTTACTGCTTAATAAATCTTCTTTTTCTTACCAGTCCAAGTTCTTTCTTACCATTCCAAACACATGGAAGCACTCAGATGAAATCTTTTCTTTTGATGATTTGAAGTAGAAATGTTAATATTATGCCACCAGTTTTTTTCTTAACTCCTCCAAAGGGAATTTTAGCTAAGGAAAGAAAGGGGGGGGGAGAGGACACCACTCCCTGAGGCTACCTGAGTTCTCTGAATAAACCATCAGTTTCCACTTTGTGGTGCTTAAAAATTTAGCTGCAATATCACTTGTCTCAGGGCCTTTACTAGAAAAAAAACTGTGGAGTGTAGATTGATAATGATCAGATTATTAATATTAGATACAATAATTTATTTAAATGAGATTTTAAAAAAATATAATAGAAGAAGCACCATTATAGCTCTATCTTGTCACTGTGGCAATTTGAAAGGTGGCTAAGCCAGGTTCCAATTTATAATTACCTAATCTCAGTCAAACCGTCCGGACGATGTCGTCTGACAACCCCGAGGGTTCGGGCCTTCTCTGTGGCAGCACCCACCCTATGGAATGAAC
>JAEANM010025544.1:0-10920 GCA_017656035.1 Myanophis thanlyinensis | reverse complement strand
CAGGTGCAATTCAAGGTGTTGGTTCTCATCTTCAAAGCGCTCCATGGCTTGGGACCCGGGTACTTACAGGACTGCCTGTTGCCTCCATCGGCCTCCAGCCAACCGGTGCGTTCCCACAGGGTTGGCCTCCTCGGGATGCCATCTTCTGGACGATGGCATCTGACAACCCTGAGGGTACGGCCCTTATCTGTGGCAGCACCCACCCTATGGAATGAACTTCTTAATTATTTAAACTGATTTTAAAATGATATTTAATTGGCCACTTTTAATTATTTTAATTGCTTTTAATTGTATTGTTGTATTGATATTTGTTTTTTATTGGCTGTAAACCGCCCTGAGTCCTACAGGAGAGGGGGCGGTATATAAATTAAATAAAATAAACAAATAAATAAAAATTAGACATTTGGCTAAACACTGAGAGATTAAGACAGCCATCGGCCAGATAGCCTGAAGGTCTCATTTCTATCATCTCTTCCTTGCTTCACCAGAATTCCAGAATCATCACTGTTACCTCAGTTGGACTGAGTACTATTTACCTCATCAAAAAGGCCTATTTTGACACAAAGAGGCATCAATTAGGCACAGATCTTCATCTCAAACTGTCAGCATCAAAAGCATTTTTTTTTTCACTGAAATGGCCAAAAACCAAAGAATTGCAGACTGGGTTTTTTTTTTTAGTTTGATGCAGGAGTCAAATGGGGGGGTTGAAATCCTGTCAATCTGTAACATAAATAAATGTAAAGTTACCTGTAATTTAAAATAAGGCATTAGGGGAAAAAACGAATTAGAAAAAAATTCTGAAAGGTTAAAATAGTAAATTTTCATATTTATTTAAACAACTGTTCACATACAATATAAAAGTACAAATAAAAGAAAACTAGGCAAAAATACATATATTTAGCTTGCAAATACATTAGATATTAATTCACAAAACTATTGAAATATAGAAGCATGAAATCTCATGTCCATCCCAGTGCTCCATTTTCCAAACACCCTTAAAACAGAGGTGAAATTCAGCAGGTTCTATCAGGTTCACTAGAATCGGCAGTAAATTTTCTAAGCAGTTCGGAGAACCAATTGTTAGAAGAAATCTCCTTTTGTTCTTCCCCACTTTACAGGGTTAATCATGTAAGGAAGACAGGAAAAACATTCTGTTGTTTCTAGCCTAATCTTTATTGCCCTGCTTACAGAAACTGCCCACCCAGTCACATGACCTCTCCAAGCCACGCCTACAGAACCAGTAATAAAACAAATTGAATTCCACCACTGCCTTAAAATCATCATTATTTTATTGTTGTTGGGGACATTCATGGTCTGTTATTAGGAATTGATAATATCAGTAAATTTGTCTGCTGAATCGTGGTTTCCTAAATTCTGTGTGTGCCAATTGTTGCTGAACTCTTGGATTAACAACAGACTAATTTTTAAATGCTCTCTGTGCACATCTAGAACTCTTTTGTCATTCTGTGTTTCAGACAACTTCCAGGAGCAGTACTTATTTGATACCCAAGTTTCATGTATCTTCTGATTTCTGTTTTCCTAATAACCATACTGAATTGAAACATCTAGTGTATGCTGTTCAAATTGAGATGTCACACCCTTTCAGATTCTACTTTCCAATTGACAACTATTCTTCTTGAAGTCTACTAAAACATTGGTTTGTGTGATGCTTACCATTCTCCAAACATTGTTCAACAATAATTATAATGGCTATTGTTGGTTGAAGATGAAATCAGTTGTTGGTGACTGAGACAGAATGTGTAGAAAATCTGATGAAAACAATAGGAATTATTGCAGTTTGAACTGAATTTGCCAATAAAAGTAAAAGAAAAAAGAAAACTTGCTAGGAATAACTTGCTACTTTGTCATGTTGCTCTTTTATTTAAAATTTCCGGTCCTCTCTTTTATCAAAATACCATTGGCATTGGGGATGGAAAACACATATTCCCATTATCATTTCCTGTTCATCAATGTTGATCTGTCACATGTCACTTTTTCTTTCCTTGGAGACATATGGTGAGTGTTAGGGATAATAGCTGCAGCATGTTGATGCAAACCTGACAAGTTGTATCTGACACATGAGATGAATGAGTGACATTTGCCTTGATAGATGAAAAGGAGGTGGATGGGATTTTTTGACACTCCTTTTATTTCCAAAGATGCTTTAATGGAACAGAAGTCATTGTTTTGGAATATATAATTATTTTTTTTAGTATGAGTGTTTTTCTCCATTCTTTCATCTCTCTGTTACCTCTTTCTCTTCTTGGTCATTACTGATGTTGTGACTGTACGGTTACTCCATAGCTGAAATTATTATATTTTGGGAAGGGAGAGAAAGAGGGAGGGAGGGAAAGAAAGTTGATGGGTGTGCTCTTTAGTGCTTTAACATATTTCCTCTGTCTGTCTCTTGAAAGCATGAGACAATCTCTCTGCAACAAGCCCATCTTCATACATAAATGCAGCATCAAAATGTTGGATCATAATTTGGCTTAGAATAAAACAATTTTTACATAATTCATTTTTTGCTAATCATCATAGGCTTTCCTGTATTTAGATCAGCAATCACTTTTGGAATAAAAATCAAGGTCTAGGGCACTTTGTAGTTAATAGTTTAGAGACAATTATTTTGTTACTGCCAATATTTTGTTTTGGAACTCCTGAATAATCCAAAGCCTTGGTATGAAAGGAGATCTCAACTATTAGTTTTAGAAATAATTTCTTATTGTGTTTTTACCATGTGATTCCCAAGCTTATATTAGATAATAAACTGGTATCAGTAGTTTGGCTATTCCTATTCCTTGAAAAATCTATCTTGGGTTCCTTTCATTTCTCTTTTGCCATGGCTTCAAGGTAGACCACACTGGGATACCAGAATTATGAATGGCAGCATTATTTTATTATAAGGTTATAGTAAAAAAAATCTTACAAGTTTAATTGTGCTCTTCCCATCCCTTCTGATCCTAATGAGAACTTACTTCTGAAATGGTTACTCACATTACATTTTTACACAGACTCAGATTTTTTTTTCTTCTGAGAAAAGTAAGACTATACATTTAGGCAGGAAAAACCAAGTGCACGGATATAAAATAGTGGTACCTGGGTCAACAGGATTAACTGTGAGAAGAATCTAGATGTCCTAGTGGACCACCACTGAATTATAAGCCAGCACTGTTCTTCAGCTGCCAAAAAAGCCAATCCATACCTAGGCTACATCAACAGAGAGATAACATCCAGATCATAATAAGTAATAATACTGCATTATACTGCACTAGGAAGGACATACTTTGGAATGTTGCAGCCAGTTCTGGTCACCGCAATACAAAAAAAAAAAAAAAAGATGTTGGAACCCTTGAAAATGTGCTGTGAAGAGCAGCAAAGATGATAAGTGGTCTGGAGGCTAAAACATATGCTAAACAGTTAAGGAAAACATTTATGTCTAGTCTATCAAAGAGAAGGGTTAGGGGCTGACATAATAGCTGTCTTCCAGTACTTAAAGGACTATCATAGAGAAGTGGGGTTTGACTGAGGGCCAGGCAAGAAGCAAGGGCAGAAATTCATTAAAGAGAGATCTAACTTAGAACTAAGAAGAAATTTCCTGACAGTTGGAACAATTAATCAATAGAGCTGCTTGCCTCCTGGAGATGTGAGTGCTCCATCGCTGAATGTTTCCACCACTATTTCTTGATGATGTTGGCATATTGAGCAGAGGATTGGACTAAACACCAGCAAGGTCTCTTCTAGCCCTATGATTCTATGATTCTGATTCTTGTATCTGATTGGTACCTTGGTTTTGTTATTTTTCCTGATCCTCAATGTTGTTTTTAATACCCTTTGTACCTTCCCTCCACCTTCTTTTCTGCCTCCCCCCAAAAAAATAATATTATTTGACACAGTTGTCTATGTACTGTGCATGGCTAATGGATTTAACCACCTTCTATGTATTCCAAAATATTTAGATTTTATTGTTTTGTTTGTTTTTTGCTACTCCAGAATGAACAAAACTGTAATGATACATGGGAATGATCTTGGGAGACAGGAAGAAAAGTCACAGCCCAGTCAACAATATTATAAGTGAATTTTGAGTCCAACAGAAGGAAGAGAAGGAAGAGGTGGCAACAGCATCTCAGAAGGGAACCTCTCTAGTTTTTAGAAGGATAAAAAGTGAGGGACAGGAGGGGTGCTTTCAGACCTCCAAGACTAATGTTAGCCTTGTGAAATAGTACAGACAAGAAGTATAGTCAGAAATACTAGTTCTTTCTTTAAAGTCACATTAACAAATCTGAAAAGTATAATCAAACTTCTTTTAGCATGTTAACACAGAATGTTGAACATGGATGAATCTATTATGAACCATACTACAGTGTCTATACGGCCACTATGTGAATCAAGCTCTTCAGCTTTCTCCACTAAATTATGTAAATATGTTATTAATGTTCTTAAAATAGAAATCATAAATATCACTATTGAGCCACTGAATATACTGTCTTCATTTTAGCAACAGTTTCACTGTTAATACCCAGACAACTCCTTTTTTTAAGGAACTCTTTGATCTTGGTTTCAATTAAATTGAAGGATTTAATTCTGCTGTTTTCCAAATAATGGGATAATATCTATTTCTAACATTATGTGTGTCTGCAAATTACAGTAAAATGATTTCCAGGGTTTTTTTATGTCATTCTCATCAAAAAGTCCTATTACAAGATTTGTCTGATGTGTTAAGCAAGGATAGATTTTCATTGTAGTTGTTTTTGTTTTTGTTTTTGAGGTTAGAGGTGAGGGCAGGGCATGCTTAACTCCACATCTTCAAATCAATTCTATGAGTTAACATGAAATGCAATTCATTTTCTCATGCTCTGTCAACTCTTTCCTACATACAGACATAAAATAAGCTGATCAAACCAAGCCATAGCTTCTAATCCCACTACAGCCTTACAGAGAATTGATTATGTTGGAAAGCAAAGGCTGATATCAAAGCTTAGTAGTCTTCCCAATAAATATCAGTCGAGAGGGTAGGGTATATGATCAGAGCCAAAGCTTTCCAAAGAAAATATCTTCTGAAATGACTTTCAACCTTTTGATTCCATACTTCCTATGACAGATTTAATATCTTTCACAGAACATGGCCTTCCAAGGTTTTCAAATGATTTTACAGAGCCTGTCAGAAGAGATGGCTTAAATGGAATGGCAAACTCTTTGCTTTCACTCCTGGCCTGCAGTAATAATATTTTTCTCCCCTTATGGAAGAAGGAAATAACATTTAAATGACAACACAAAAGAACTTTCACAGCTAAATGTTAAGCCTGAAGTGTGTATAAAATTAATACACTGTGCAAAGAAACCCTTTGGGAGAGATACGGACTAAAGTGCACTTATTTTAGTTGCAGTTTCTTTAATATATACACTATATACACATTTTGGATCAAAGAAGCTGAATCACAAAGTTCAGAGAAATGTAAGAACTTTAGTATTAGTTTAAAAGTGAAAATGGTTCACATAAAATATGGAGTCTAATGAATGTCTTATCTATCCCTTCAGTCAAATCATAATTCATTACCTCAATAAGGATTTGTTTCAGAGTATCTTGAAGGGTTATGCTAGAGAAAGTTTGTAGATACAGTACATCTAATAATGTATTATCTTCTATCATTGCTAACAATTACCTTAGTTTTACAATTTGCTTTATTATCTGATACTCATTCTGGAGTGCTTTCTTCTCTTTTTACAATAATGTGAAGTAAATAAGATTTGAGATAAAGTAGATGTCATTTAATCATCATCAGTAGCTTTAACTTAGCCTAATTTTCTTGTTTGAAAGCTATAAAAACTAGTGGCTATCATTATATTTTGTGCTAAAAAATTCCATAGACTATGTGATGTGAAGAAGAATCTTACTATAATTTAGTATCTAGTGCATCCTTTTTCTTGATAGCTCCTCTATGTTCTTCTTAGGCTTCTAAAAATGCTTGCTAAAAAACCCCAACCTACCAGTAGGTATTACAAAATGGGAGATCCTCTGGAATAGTATGACACCGCCCCACCCCCCACCCACCCCCGGAAAACAGGACACCATCCTCATCGATCCTAGAAACAGGTGAAAGCATAGAATTTCCATAGTTCTTCAAAACTTAGGAGAATTAATGATATAATGAGGGGTCATTTCCCATAAATCTATAATTTTAGTGTTCTAGCTTAATTTCAATTTTAAGTAACTTTACTATAACCTTTTTTCCTTATTTTTGTTATGTAAATTCTGCAAGAAATCTGGATCTGATTGTTTTCAGGCAGCCAGATAAATGTCATAAATAAACAAATGAACAAACAAACAAATAAATAAATGTTCATTTAAAAATAAGAGGTATTTTATTTCATTTATTCATAGTGATTGTCATTCAGATTCCTCAAGTGACCATGGGTACTTGTATAGTTGTAGTATCCTGATGCAGAGGAATCATTTATCTATCCCTGTTTCTCAGACCATACAAAATTATATAGAACTTTGTCATGCATGCCTTTTCAGTTATCCTTTTTTGCCTTACACTGGAAAGTTTCTGAGAACCAGTTGTTAAATATTTGTACATATTATAGCAGCTAAATTATAAATTCACATTTTTCCTGCTTGGGTGGGAATCTTCAGAGTGTGTCTGACAGGGATCAAGCTTTGCATTATAGCCAAAACCATAATCTTAATGGGATCTCTTCCAAGGTTTCTGGACACCCAGTTCATCCAGGCAGAGCAGGGGGAGGGCGAAATGTTTTTTGGCTTAGTTGCTCTAATTAAAGTAAAATACTGGGACATAAATCCCTAATGAAGAATTTAATTGCTATGTACTTCTTTTAATAGAATTGGTTGTGTACAATTGGGGTTTATGTATGAATATTTTTTCTCAGTTTATAATGTATCTGTATATTTAGTTCAGGAAGACTCTGAGCACAAAATTGTATTACATTAATTCAGTTCTAAGCAGAATTGTGGCAATGAATCTAGGCTTGTGGCTAATGTCCCTTAACTAGTTAAGCTTTTAATTGTTTTTCTGTGTGCCCTATCAGCAATATTAAAAGGCTGAAAGAGTTAAATAAAGTGAGGTGAGGGAGGACCCTCCAAGCATTTGTGCTTTGACCATTTACATCACATGGAATATCCAGCTATTTTTTTTTATACCTTCAGTTCTCTCAGTAAAGAGAACAGGACCACATTTTCTAACCTTTCATTATTAAGAAATGACATCTAGATCAAAGGGAGCTTTACATATATATTTTTTCCTGTCAATCTTACAGTCCAAAATCACATTTCTCAAGAGTTTCATTTTAAGTATATTATTTAAAGGAGTTTCTCAAATTTGTGGCATCAAAAGAATGACACAAAAATCAATCCTATTTGAAATTTTAGGAGGTCACAGCATTGCAAAGTTTGAGAAATTCCACTTTATTTGAAAAATTATAATTTGCCATTTAAAAAACAATATTTTTGGAAATAGTGCATTAATTGTTAACTGCTTGGACATTTCTTATTTTGAAGAACTAACACTACAAATTAATGTTGGAACAAGTTGTTGCCTAATTTGGGTTTCTTACATACCACCCCATTATATATCAATTTTAATTGTCCTTCATTTATTTAATTTCCACCCCCTCTTTTTAGCTTTTTATTATTTGTTCTTTTGTTCTTAAAACTCTGGTTTAGTTCTCAATTGTTTTCAGGGAACTATTTGTAAATTAAGAACGATCATTTGGTTACAAATTTTAGCTTCTCGTATTGTCTGGCTGAGAAATTGCCAAAGTCAGTCTCTACTTATTGTACAGCACATCCTATTACACTGTATAAACACCAAATATGTTAGAAGAAACAGATGACAAGAAACCATATAACATATACAGAATTGGGATTGTTGAGCATTAAACAATTGTCTAAACTTTTTGATGAAGCTGGAGCTCTGTTTGTGCTTTGGATTTTTTTCCCCCTTCCTTCCAGTCTCCTCGGATCTTATCCTTTGGATACATTTTCAAAGACTATTTGGGCGAATGGCTAACTTTTGGTTTATCTACTAGATCAAAAAATATTCTATATGTAGAATTTGTCGAAGACTTGATTTCTGCATGCACAATGGAATATTGTGCAAAAATACAGATATAGGGGTATAACAGATATTCTCCCAAATGCTTATCTGTCCAAGGGCATAACCCAGTGATGGTGAACCTTTTAGAGACCAAGTGTCCAAACTGCAAGTTGTGCACATGTGCACATGAGCGTGCGCCAGAGAGCTGAAGACTAGCTAGCCAGTGGGGAGGCAGGGCATCACAATACCCATAGCACTGCAGGAAAAGAAATTGACATTCAGGAGATGAGATCTTTTTCTTTTGTGAGAAATTCGAATTGATTGACTTAACTTTTGTTTTTAGTCCTACAAACATCTGTTTCCCTGAAAATGACAGTGAGAAATGCCATGGAGAAACACAGTAGAGCTGAGCTGGGGTGACGGCAAGCATGCCCACAGAGAGGGCACTGACTGCCACCACTGACATAACGTGTAGGCTTCTATATTATGTAAATTTGTATAGCTTTTTCATCTTCTAAAGAAAAAGACAGACTATAAATGTGATAAATAGACATTTCATTAGTTTTATTAAAGACCCATTGTCCAACATGCAATCCACTTAACCTACCAGATAAAAATAAAACACAAAGTAAAAGGTAAAATAAAATTAGAACTTTTTTCTAAAAAAAAATAAAATCAAACAATACAGTAAAAAAGCATTCCAGGATCTGAGAATATAACTAATGACTGATCCTTTTCCCTGACTACAATCAAATTTATTTATTTATTATATTTGTTTACTGCCCATCTGTCCTCAAAGTGACTCTGGTTTTATATTTAAGTTAGTGTTTAAAGTACTTAGTAATTTAGTACTTTTAAGTGAACAGAATTCATTTTTTATCCTTGCTCGCTTCATCCCCATTTCCTTCTTCTCCATCTGCTGATTGTTTATAAATAAAACAGCAGCAACAACAAAACAGTTTGATTCTAGACTCTTATTTTCACTTTTAGTTTCTAAAATGGAATGCCTGTCTACACAACAAAGAATTTCTGTCAATATATTTTAAATATTTATAGCTAAGCCTTCTGATACTATCTTTCATGTATAACATGCATCCAATTCCGTGTTGATTTATCCTTATAAGAACCATCTGAAATAAGTAATCATATTAAACTCAATTTTGCATAATCATTTTGGCTTCCATGTTTGCTTTATTTTTTACTATTCTCTGTTTGCCAAGTCTTTTTTGCCATGTTTCTATTGTCAGTACAAACAATACAGTTTTAACATTACTCTCCTTAACAAGTTGCTATAATGAATTGTTTTTCTGGCTACACTTACTGTTGTTATAAAGTCACACATAGATTAAGAGATAAAGTGAAATATGCAGAAATATATGGTCAGACACACACATATATACTACATTTATTTACTTATGATGATCCCAGCCATGAACCATCTACCTAGAGTTTCATTTTACAATTGGTTTCATTGGTTATACTCAAACAACTAATGAATAGTGAAATTATATCTGTTTTGGCTTCCAAATAGGAACTATTGAATATTTAATTGTCAGAGTTATGGTAAGGGTTGATCACTATTTGTTGGACTCATATTTTAAAAGTGATACTTTTCCTCTATATTCATGTAATACAAAAATATGTGTTAAAAGGTTCAGTGGATTACCTGGATTAAAAAGAGAAATTAGTAAATGACTAGCTCTAAATGTCTTCAGTTCATCCTGGATGTTAATTAGAAAAATATGGACCTCCATGATGGTTAGATTCCTGCAATCATAGATGTATTTTTCCTCCTTTAGTGAGCATTAATCTGAAAAGTTCTTCATTTATAAAAAGAATAATAAATGCCTTCTTGCAATTGTTTTCTAGAAAAGTATAGCTCTAAATTTTCAAGGCTAATCTAACCTAACACCAACAGGGAAATAAAACTTAACCTAATACAGAACATTGCTTACTTCATTTAGTTCATAAGGTTTAAGTGTGTCTCCTTTTTGTTTGAACTCTGGCTTTATAGCAGAAAGCCTCATCCCCTAATTTGAAGAAAAATCAAAGACAGTTCCTTCAAAACAATCTACCTCCAATGCAGTTATCCTGTGATTGACCCACATTTTTTAATTAACACTAGGAAGACAGATTGCACAGAAAACCATTTTTTTTTGTTTCTATTCACTCTTGTGATCTGTGAGATTTTATTTATTTAAAACTTTTATATAATTGCTCATTTTATACTGAATTCTGGATACTCCAATAAACAAACTTCCCACTCTTGCTTGACTAGATGCCCAATACCTACTAGATACTTAGTAATGAAGCTAATCCCCACTAATACGTAACCTTCCTTTGTAGGTTTTCCATAAGTGGGGATGGGAAAAGAGAGAGGGGCTATATGATTTGTGCAAAGAAAACAAGCATTTTGTGAGTCAATTCCATTGAATTTCCTCTTTTTTGCTACTATTAGCTCTCACAGATCCTGTGTTTCTCTCTCTCTCTGTTTGTGTGTGTGTGTAGTTGGGAGGAACCATGCTAATGTTGAAGTTTTGAGATTTTATTAATAAACTTTTACAAATGTAATTATCCTGATGATTTTCCCTATGTACCCTCTCATTAGTATCCAACCGAAAAAATGTTAATATTTTGATATTTTCTGTACTTGTCCAAAAATGGACAAATTGTATGCTTGCCATACTTACCCTACTTGGCATATTTGGCAAGCATGGATTTTGTCCATTTTGGTCTAATACAGAATTTAAACATAGGCAAGGGACATTCAGCAAAACAATGAGATCTGAACCATTACTGACCTACGAGCTTTCCGACATGCGTTAAAAACTCATCTTTTCCAGCTAGCCGGCCTGGCCTGACACCT
>JAEANM010025541.1:0-10920 GCA_017656035.1 Myanophis thanlyinensis | reverse complement strand
TTAAGTCCATCATTCCGGCATCTTTAAAAATGCCTATTCTCAGGTACAGTGCTTTTTACAATGAAAGTTCAATTTCCCAATTCCTTTGTTGAAAGTCTTTTGATGCCCTTCCCCTTTAAATCTCCTTCCGTCTCAGCTTCAAGCTTTTTTTTGGGGGGGGGAGGAGTTTTTTTCCTTTTCGCTGCTTAAGCAGTAATTAAAACAAATCCAGGTAGCTTTCTTTTAAGGTAGTCTCTCGGGGTTTAAGTTCAAGAAAATAAAGGATCTTCTCATCCCGTTCCACAGCTGCATGCAGCTTCTCTCCTGCTCCAGTCTTAGATGTTAAATGGCTCAGTTACCATTCTGGTCTTTCTGGCAGCCATTTCTGACCGCCTCTTTGTCCCACTGTGGCTGAGGGGACTTTCAGCCCAGGGATCCTCCGGGGGAGTTGCACTGTCCCCCTGACCACTCTGGGTGTCCCTCTTTACTCCGCTGCTCCTACAAAGTGGCGTTAGGCTCCATATGGAGCCCACAAGCAGGGGAAGACCAGTGGGGGAGAGGAGCTAGCCTTTCTCCCCCACTGCCACCGATCAGAACAGGAACCGGAACCAGAAATGATCACTTTTTTTAATGTCAAAATGTGAATGATAAGGTTGGAGGGATTTGTTTAATGACAGAAAATGAGATATACATGTAAAAGGAAGGAATTTTAGTAGGTTTATTAGATCAAGTTTATAATACATAGGTTGTTTTGTGATAATGAATGTTTATCATTAGGATGGATGATGAGGTTTTAAAGATTTTTTTTTAATAGAATGCAATGAGCTATGGATTGAAGAAAACATGTATAATATTTTAAGATAATTTTATCTAATGGGTAAATTGATTTACACTTCACAAAGGCACAGATAATTGTGAATGTACAATTAAAAAAAACACTTGAGAGATAGAGAAAGGGACTAAACAAGGATGCCTCTTGTCACCGTTGCTATTTATTTTAGCTTTGGAAGTATTGAATAGAAACATAATATGAGTCTGGAGGAAAAAGTAGGTTCTATTGAGGAATAAAATGATCTTAGAATTAAAAGGGCATGATCTGAGGTTCAGATGACATGATTTTCATGGTAGATAACATGAAGGCTAATGTAAATTTTAGGAATTATTATAGTACAAGTTCCATATTGAGTATATGGAAGAGATATAAAGCCAGACTGCCCAAAAATGCCTTTATGTTTCTCAGCATAGAAGCATTTTGTAGGAAAGAAAAGATAGATAATGCAATACTGTTAACTTATCTAGAGTTGTTAGAATAGAAACATTGAGAATATAAGATGAAATCAAAAGAGCAATTGACTGCAGAGGAATTTAGTTTATAATGCTTTTTATATGCACAGTTAAAAAAAAGATTTTAAGACATATAATAGGATATTTGAAATTGAAAAGCAGAAGACAGTATTTGAACTAAGTACAAATGATGAACATATAATTGCTAAAAAGTAGCAACTTTTATTGAGATTTGAAACCTAAGAAGAGCAAGTGAAATATTATGTGATAAAATGGACTAAGAACTTTGGACACATTATACTGGTAGATCAATGGGAAAAGATACGGTTAAAAGCATTGCTATAACTTAAAATATGTATTTTATAAAATGATGTACCATTGGTATATGACTACAAAAAATTATCTAGAATGTATAAAGTTGCCTTTGATGTAGATAACAAGGATGATCTTATCATATTAGATGGACTTGCAAAAAAAGCCATACTTAAGCACTATTCTTCCTTATTTTCTTTATTTCTTTCTAATATTTGTATTGTTTTTAGCTTGTTGAAAAGTTGTTCAATAAAAATTATATTTTCAAAAAAACCATGATAAGCCAAGATTGTTTGCATCATCCTCACCATCTAAATTAAACCATCTAATTCATAAAAAGTTTATTATTTTGATTTGGAGGACAAAAACACAACACATTTTTCTCATTTGTATTTGTGATTTGTGTTGAATTCCACTAATCAGAAAGTCAAAGAAAAGAGGATAGTATGTTGCCTTGAGCTTTGAATCTAGTAGATAACTGGATATTTAGTTATTAGTGCAAGTGAGATTATTATGTCTGATCTTAATTATATTTCTGCACCTGTTAGAGATCAAATTTGTCAGGGTTTCAAACTGCTTTTGAATTTCACTCTTAGAAGTCATGGAAAAAATAGGATAATTTATGAGAATTTGAGGAAAGCTGGCTGGATAATTTATTTCTCTGAAATGTTCCTAATTTTTTTTTAAAAAACTTTCCTTTGAACTCCTATTTTGTAAAGTGAAAAATAGTTTCTGCCAATGGCTTATTTCTTCCTAATGTAAATAGCAACTTTGAAGGTTTGCTTTAAAATGTGATTTTTATTAGCCAATGAGGATGAAGTTAAACTCTCCCCCAGGGCCTGCTGAAAGCTCAAAATTATCACATTTCCCCAAGTAAGTGATTTTTTTTTAATGTGCAAGTTAAACATAACTTCTATTTATTGTCTTGCTTAGATTGGCTGTAAAGTTGACAGATCCTTTTTTCACAGAATTTTAAATAGCTTCAAATTGTGAAAGAACTTTGCGGTGACTTAAAAGAAAATGACTACATATGATAATACAGTCTAGGTGATAATGTGTTTAGTTAATTATCAGGATGTCATTCCTGTCAGCAAAAGGCTAAATCCATTTTTCTAGTTTTTATTCTTCCTTTAGATATCTCATTTAGTAAGGAATATTACATAGTAAGATAACATGAGTATGGTGATATTCAGAATGTAAAAGTAAAATCATTGTTCATGCTGTAGGTGAAATTAGCTTCTATTGTCCAGAGAGGAAAAACTTTTAGACATAAGATCACATAGTGGAACTTTATAATTACATGTACTTATATCTGGAAAATGTCTTCTTCTCAACTATTTTCATTCCAGTTTGAAATAGAAACCAATTCAAACAAATAGAATGTTCTCTCATTGCTTTCTGGATTTTTTATTCTTTGGCTTCAAAGCTAATGCTCAAATTTTCTATGATCGTTTGTCCAAAGAAATCTTATAATTCTCCTAAATTACTTTCATAATCTCCAATTACATTTGTTTTTACAGACTGCCATAGGTCACTCTTTTTACAGGGAAGGCATTTTAGTTCATATTCCAGTTATATTCTGCACAATAAAAGAGCTTTAGAATTAGATACAAACTAATGTTACTTTTGATAGCAAAACCCAGGTTAAATTAATTATTTTCATCCAGACTATACTACCTACAGTATTTATACACCTAAATACAGCATAATATAAGTTGTTGAATCTCAACCTCAGAGGTGAAATTCAGCAGGTTCTAGCAGGTTTACTAGAACTGGTAGTAAATTATCTAAGCAGTTCGGAGAACTGGTTGTTAGAAGAAATTTCCTTTTGTTTTTTTCCACTTTACAGGGTTAATCCTGTAAGGAAGGCAGGAAAAAAAACATTCTGGTGTTGTTTCTAGCTTAATCTTTATTGCCCTGCTTATAGAAACTGTAAATAGTCACATGACACCCCCCAGCCATACCCACTAAGCCACACCCACAGAACTGGTAGTAAAAAAGTTTGAATTCCATCACTGCCCAACCTTGACAATATTTGTTACCTTTTAAAACATTCACAATCTCTGTCTGAAGCTCTCACCTCATTCTTCCTAATGATAGTATGAATGTTGTGCATGCCATCTGGGGGGACACTGTGTATGAAACATTAAACATGAATAATGTTGAATTATTCATCTTTAAATCCACTTAATGTAGTAATCAATGTTAAATCCTGTGAGCTGTATGCTGAGTGAAAATTCATGTGATAGTGGGTTCCATGGGATACTTACAGGCCCCAAGCTGAGTCTACTTCCAATCTACTTTGTCACATAATTCTACCCTCCCTGGTTTTGGCTCCTAGCTCTTTCATCAAAGTTATGGTGATGACTGCCTGGGTACTGCAGTCTGAATAGGAAGAATCTCTCTAGGGTAATCTTAATGTAGTTGGGTGTAGTTCAGAATATAATTTCCTTCCTCCCATTCTCTGAGTAGTCCTCTAGATGAGGGTATGCAAACAAGAGCAAAGAACATCACAGGAAATTGACATATGATAATGAATGAATGTCTCTTGGTAATAATACTTTGGCTACCAGTCTGGCAATGCATTGATACTATACTGTAAATGCATGTATTAATTGGTCTGCTTTCAACGATACATTACACTGAAGTATGTCTTTATGAAATGCTTTAACAGGAGTTGGAGAAAGAGCGAACTGATCTTATAGAAGATGTGACAGCTAACAAAAGGAAGATGAAAGAACTGGAAGATAAATTGCTGTATCGACTGACAAGCACACAAGGCTCTCTGGTGGAAGATGAGAGTCTCATCACTGTACTTAGTAACACAAAAAGAACAGCCGAAGAGGTGACCCAAAAACTGCAAACATCAGTTGAGACTGAAGTACAGATTAACTCAGCTCGGGAGGAATACAGGCCAGGTGAGATGATTCTCCCCCTCCCAAACTAAAGCTCAAAACTGTAGTTAGTGCTAGGACTGTAGTATATTAAAGTCAAAATTAGCCAGGCCCCAAGCCTACATTGAGAAAGATTTGAGAGCTTTAATGGTTCATGACAATTTCCTCGCAACTTTCCTTATTCACAGGAATTAAATTAAATGAGGAGGAGAATTGAGGCTCTTAGAACTGCAATATTCATCTGTTGTCACTAGCAGACTAAAGATAGTTCCTTGACTTACAACCATTCATTTAGTCACTGTTTGAAGTTACAAATGCACTGAAAAGGTGACTTATGACCATTGCAGCATCCCCAGGATCACATGATCAAGATTCAGGTGCTTGGCAACTGGCATGTATTTATGAAAGTTCACTGTCCCAGGATCCTGTGATTACCATTTGTAATCCCCTCAGCCAGCTTCTGACAAGCAAAGTCAATGATGGAAGGCAGATTCCCTTAACAACTGTGATTAATTTAACAATTGTGGCAAGAAAGGTTGTACAATGAGGCAAAATCCACTTAACAACTATCTTGCTTAGAAACAGAAATTTTGGGCAGAATTGTGGTCAAGAACTACAGAGGAATAAATCTCTAACATCTAAAATTTTTCAAAAATATGATTCCTTCTGTAAGTGAAGAATGGCTCTTATTGAGTAGTAAATAATAACAATGAAAGAGATGTCATTTGGAACTAATGTTGCAGTTTTTTGAATATGCAGATGAACACAGAACAGTAATATAGTAAAAACAAAAACATGAAGGTGGGAGGGCAAAGATATCTATTTTTCTTATTTAAATGGAAAATGGTTCCAATGCACAAAACCTGTTTAGCTATATTATCAGACTTTAATTGTCATTATGAGATTTTGTAATTACAGATGTAATAGTTGTTGTGGTTTTATGTCTCTGTTGATCCAATCCAATCTTGTTTTATTCAGTTGCTACCAGAGGCAGCATTCTCTATTTTCTGATAACGGAGATGAGTATGGTAAATGTCATGTATCAAACTTCACTTCGACAGTTTTTGGGCCGGTTTGATCTTTCACTTGCAAGGTAACTTTGATTATCTCACATTTTTCACATTCTGGATTAACAAAAATTCGCACAGCTTTCAAAACAGCTGAAACGATGTGATATAGCCATCCTTGTTTAGAATCTGCAAACCCATGTCATTAATCTCATAGTTTGAGAACACATTCTGCAGTACTTAAGGCATAAAAATAATGTTTGATCATAAATGGCAGTGGGAAAGGAAGAATGTGCACAAAATGTGATTCAGAACTCATTTCTTGGCTCTACAAAATTGTAGAGCGACTTTCCCTAAACCTTTCTCCATTTTAATTTTTGCCACGGGTTCATTTCTTTTTTTATGATTTCATATTCATAAATGCCTCATTTTTTCTAAACATTGTAGAGTCCCTTGTAGCTTGTGTAATTACAGTATGTAATAATGATGCTGTGGTAAATGAAACTGAAAGGAAGGATATTAGAGAAAAAAGTGAACATTGAACAGCAATTCCTTTTCTACCCACTGGGTGGGATCATGCATGTCTCAGGTATAATTTTTTTGTTTCTGATGCCTTCAAGCTATTCTGTTTCCCACATAGCACCATTTCAGTCTTTCTTTCTTGGTGCCAGGGAACATAGCCTTCCAATAGCCTTAAGTCATCTGGCTGATGGAGAAAGAAAGAATATCCTGCCTTAGGGAATAAGAGAAGAAAAAAGTAGCAGACAGTGTAGTCTTTTCTTTAGTGATTTCTAATGAGATCTCATTTTAAGTATATTTGTGATTATCATGCTTAAGCCTCTCCAAGGACTTTATTCTCAGAGAGGAGGAGGCTTAATAAATAAAAATCCTATGCAGAATTGAAATATTCTCTTTTGTTACGTGTTGACATAGCAAGCACTGATCTGCATTCAAAAACTTCAGCTTGCATTCTCTAAAAGGGCCTGAAAAAGAGAGAATAATTCAGAGGAAGCGGAATATATAATAAGCACTCTAGAGGGATTGGACATTAAAAGAGGTTGAAAAGCATCAAGTCAGAAATAATTTCCCGGGAGAAAGAACAAGTTCTTGCTGTATGCAAAAGCAGGCAGAAGTAACTGCTTTTGCCTTCGCAATGAGATGCTGAGCATATTGTTTCCTTCACTTTGAGGCGTATATCTCCAATAAAGCTGAAGGGGATATGTCAGTCTAATGCATAGCTGACAGTCTAATATATTGGATGTATAGCTTTGCCCCATACTTTGGACTACAATTCTCATAAATTCCCATCCAGCGTGGGCTTGGAACATAGACAATAGGTCTGCCTGTGGTATATTAGAGAATTATACTTCGCATAACATTTCCAGTAACTCACATGCAAGTAAGTGAAAGGGTGAAAGAGCAGGAATTATTAACAAGCTGATCTCTAAAATCCAATAAGTTTATTACAGTCTTGGACCAGAGACCAAAACAAATAAAAACTCTCAGTAAATATACAATTAAAAATTCTAATATAAAATAATAAATAACAACTAAAATCCTTAATAAAAGCCAGTCAGTTAATTGTACATGGTCTAACGATACTAAAATTACAATCTATAAACTGTGTGGCCCATTGGAGGTTCAACGCTAAAAGGGAAAGGAATAAGCAGCGCAAAGGGTTTGCCACATTTGTTATATAACATAAGTATGGTGGAGAAGGACATGTGTTTGCGATGAATCCTCAGTGCTGTTGCACAGAATCTGGCCATCTGCACTGTAATCATCCTTAAGCAGCCACTGAAGATAGGTAGTATCAGAATGGCCAGGATACCTAGCATTTATTGGCGGAACATGTTTTCCCCTAATCTCCATGTAAAAGGAACATCTAAGGGGAGCGTGTGACCAATCTCTAAGATTGCAAATACCTCTTTTGGTGTTAGCTTGATTTCATTTATTTGTGAAAATGTACGTGGCTGCACAACTTAAGCAATTGAGACTCTAAGTTTCAATTGTTGAATTATCAATTAATTATCTTCCTATGCTAGGCATTAGCCTGTGGAGATAGATATTTTAATTTATATAACACATTAAACTGGACATGTAATGCTTTGTGAAACCTTCCTAGTTGTGCTAATGCTTGCAAACAGAATGCCTCTGCAATTCATTTTAAGAGTTTTTTCAATGCATGTGGGATTCCAAGAGTAAGATCAAATTTTTTGACAGTGAGAACAATTAATCAGTGGAACAACCTGCCTCCAGAAGTTGTAGGTGCTACAACACTGGAGGTTTTAAAGAAGATATTGGACAACCTTATGTCTGAAATGGTATAAGGTTTCCTGTTTGAACAGTGGGTTGGATTAGAAGACCTCCAAGATCCCTTCCAATTTTGCTATTTTGTTATCAAGCCCACCCAATGACACAAGTCCACCAGATGACATTGTTTCAGGTAAAGGACCATAAGTGTGTCCATTATACTACAACATGTCAGATGGCAGATAGCACTGGAGATAGGCAATCCTGCAAAGAACCCCATGTTGTGCCATCTATAACCTTGAACTGCAATCAGAAACTTTCTGGATCCAGAGTGGCTCCTGAAAAAATTATGTTCATGAACATACCAAAGTATACCCCCCTCCCAACTAACTTATACTGCTGCCTTCTGGACCAATTGTAGTTCTGGATGGTCTTCAGGGGCAGTCATGTATAGAGCACATTGCAATAATCTAATTTGGAAATGACTAAGATGTGAATGGCAGCAAGCTTAGCCTCCAGATCATGGAAGGGGTGCAATTAGGGCACAAGACATTGTGCAAAGATCTCTTAGCCACAGCTGCCATCTGCTGCCCCAGCAAGGGCTACGGATCACTGGCTTTTTGAATTGCTTTAGGGGTGTCTTATCTATAACAATCCTGCCTGTCCTGTCTATTCATTTAGTAAGCGTCTGCTGAAGACCCCACCCCCATATGAAGTGATGGCAGTCTGAGCTAGTCCTCCCTTTAGTGGTCATTGCATTATGAAAAAAGGGAGGGAGGACTAGTAGGGATAAATATCAGGGGAATCACTTGTATGAAGCTAAAATACCTTTCAATCTATCTGAAAGAAGAGTGAACTCTCAGCAGTCCAAACAGTCCTAGCCTGTTGGATCATATTGATTGAACAGTATTTAATGCCATGTTGAATTTGCCTCAGCAACTGTTTGCTTTTGCACTAACTCAGTATTATTAAATACAGCTTTGAAAATGCTTTCTTCGTGTATACTTTACCCTTTCTAAAATCTTTGCCCTAAAGGCATTATATTACTTTTTTATCCTCTCCCTTTCTTTTGAATAGGTCTGTCAAGAGCCCAATTACAAGCAAAAGAATAGCAAATATCATTGAGCATATGACCTATGAAGTGTATAAATATGCTGCACGAGGGCTTTATGAGGAGCATAAGTTTCTGTTCACGTTGCTGCTTACCTTGAAGATTGATTTGCAGTGGGGCAAAGTCAAACATGAAGAGTTCCTCACTCTGATTAAAGGTCATAGCAACTACACCACATCCTTAGTGTATGATCTTGTGCTATTTTCTCCTTGCCTGTATAAAACAGTAATTAAAGATACTAACCTGATGCTACAAAGGGTGAGCCCTGTCCTCATTTGATTGAAGGTTGAATTTGTTGATCTGATAAGCCTTGTACACTGCAACCTGCAAATTTTATGACTTTCTGGTTTAGGTTTCTAAGTGAAATTTAACGTATGATATTCAACCATGTAGAGTAGGCAACATATTCTTAAATTCCAGCATAGATGTATGAATCCCCTTTAAATAAGGAAGAGTATATGTATGTGCATGTGTGTGTGTGTGTTTGGCTAGGAAATGGCAAAAAAGTCACAGAACATGGCCATTTCATTGAGCAATGCTGCATCCAGTTGTAAATCAAGCCTCTTGAAATACGATTACATAACTGTGGAGGGAGTGTGGCAGTCATTACTTTAAGAGGAATCGTAAGTAACTTTTCAAGCCTGTTATAATTTCCAATGATTGTTATCCTGCAAGCCATTTTAGTTTAGTTTAGTTTAGTTTTAGTTTTATTGAATTTATATACCGCCCCCTCTCCCTAGGGACTCGAGGCGGTGTACAGTAAATAAAAAACACATAAACAAAATCTAAAAGCCAATTAAAATAATTAGATACGCTGATAGTTTAAAAATTAGTTAAAAGTTAAAAATTAAATTAACTATAGAATTTAAATTGAACTAACATATTAAAATAACCCTGACCCAAAGGAACACCAAATGCCCAGTTAAGGATGGAGATAGGTATGCCTCAAATTCTGGTAACTGTTTATCTATTGACTAAAAATTCATTTCTTTCCAGAGGGATTGGGCTTCTTTGGTATTGATAGATAACTTCCCCTGTGAACAGGCAACTACAGTGCATAACAAGTGGATCCTGCAACCAAGACCAATACTAAGAAAAATCTAGCATGTAATCTATATTTAAGAGTTGCTCTCAGCAACTGCATTAATCCAGTCATGGTTTCTGAGCATTATGACAGAATGCCACTGTTTTCTTGGAATAAACAACATGTCATACTAATGGACTTTCTGTTACAATTTAATAGACTTATTCAAACACATTTATTTTTTAAATAAGGCATTTTGCTGAAAAATCCCATTTATTCCACAATTATAAGTGCATTAGAGATCAGTTCTCTAATGGACAGAAATGCTTAGTTGTAAACTCTTTCAAATGGAGTTACCAATTAAATTTATATCAAAATGCGAGGAGGAGTGGTAGTACCCAACTAAACAAAAATCCTGCAGATTTCAGATACAAACATTACAATGGTTTTGAACAATACTCAGATCCAAAAGTTAACATTATAACTTGAAGAAATGAATTGAAAATTAATAAATCTTTAATAGACTAAAGGTCAGCAACTTTCTCACTGTAGCAGTATTTTGGGGGGGACATTTAGGGGATCTCTTAAGACAATAACTCCCAACTTTTTCCTTTATATGGGTCACAACAACTTTATGTGGAAAGCCAGTTTAAGTATCAGGCTACAAACCAGGAGATTGTGAGTTCTAGTCCCATGTTAGATCTGAAAGTTGCTTGGGTGGCTTTTTGCCAACCACTTTTTCTCACTTCACAGGATTGTTGTGGAGAAAAATAGGAGGAAGAAAGAGTATTATATATGTTTGTTGCCTTGAGTTATTTATAAAAATAATAGAGGCAGGATAACAATCTAATAAATGAATAAATAAGGCATTAGCACTGAAAGTTCACAAACCATACGTAAACAATAGGAGTGGTGTATTTATTTATTTATTTATTTATTTAATTTATATACCGCCCCCTCTCCCAAAGGGACTCGGGGAGGTGTACAGCCATTAAAAAACATACAAGGTAATTAAAATCAAATTAAAATAATTAGATTACGGCCAGTTAATTTAAA
>JAEANM010025540.1:0-10921 GCA_017656035.1 Myanophis thanlyinensis | reverse complement strand
AGGCAAGAGGTGCTGGCTCAGGTATTCTGGGAGTTGAAGTCCATGAGTCATGAAAGAGCCAAGGTTCCCTACCCCTGAACTAAGGCATACCATGATCAAAAGTCTATCCATTGATTGGATGAGATGAAGCATGATTGAGCATAAGATGAAAATGTTCATAAGTATAACCACAGATTGTGGGTAACTTGGTTAATTTTCTTGACATTAGCTATGGCTATCAGTTGAGATATCTCAATATTTAAAATGCTAAGACTTAAAATGACTTTGTAGAAAATAATGGGGGACTCTGTCTATCACATATAACTTTTAATAACTACCTAGACATTTCATCTTTAGAAACATTCTGCATCTAAATACCAATTGCTAGGAGTAATAGCTAATATCTTCATAACTGGCAGGATAAGTTTCCCAGAAGCATCAGGATAAGTTTCCCAGAAATTTGGAATCAGATGGATTAAATGCACCCTTAATCTGTTGTAACATCGTTGGTTTCATATCTTTACATTCCTGTCCACAAAACAGAACATATTAAATTTGAGAGCTGATGCTGCCTTTTCCCATATGGTTTAACTCTGGAAATTCAAACAGTCTAATCACAAGTTCAGATTCACAGGAATTGGTTCTAAAAGGTATATAACCTCTGATGTTAAAGATTTCACGTTCCCCAAGGCTTACTCATCCAATCAGTTAAATAATTTTTAAATTAGTTTACTTGCACTAAAACCCCTTTCAAACCTTGCCAATAATGAGGCAAGAAGTAGAAGATGCTAAGACATCTTATCTGCCTTTGAACATACAGTTCTTACCTTTTCCCCTCACGGAAATTATCATTCTAATACGGTAATAAAAACAGCAACATTTAATTTATCACAGCTTAATCATAAATATCATCTTTCCTACAGGCAATAGTTTCATTAGTCATTATGTTCGTTATTCAGTGGATTTATACTCTCGTTAATTTGGGACTAGCAATTATTCTGTATTTCTACATTGGCAAAGCAAGTCCAGGACTACCACCTGGTAAATATATTTTATTCTCCCCGCACCTCCTCCTTCCTCTTCTTCCTAAGGGAGACACAAGGTTATGGCTCTTGTCTCTTCATCTTCTTCTGGATCTGCCTCATGTTCTTTGACCTTCACCTCATCTCACTTACTAGATAAATTTAAGTCCTTTAAAGTTTTTACTTCCACTTATAAATTTGTCTTATTCTGAATTGTTGATGATGTTGAAAATTAAGCCTACAATACTGCCTGAATGTGGAATAAAGTTTGAGCAGATGAAAAATGAAGTTGCCTATCCTTCATTGTCAATTTGGTTTTAATACAATAAACTATTTTTTAAAAATGAGGTAGTTGTTAAAAACCACATGAGGTAGAAAGTGAAGAGAATTAAATATGTGTTTGAATATTAGTAGCTCAGGTGGGTACTTGGGCTGTTGAAATTGATTCAAAGCACACTGACGAGGACTCCTCTTAGGGTGACAAAACATTTGCAACCAAATCGCCAAGCTCGGAGCTCAAAACAACAGCCTGACTACTACCCACCTGAGCTACTAATATTCAAACACATATTTAATTCTCTTTACTTTCTATCTCATGTGGTTTTTAACAACCACCTCATTTTTAAAAATAGTTTATTGTCCTAAAACCAAATAGACAATGAAGGACAGGCAACTTCATTTTCATCTGCTCAAACTTCATTCCACATTCAAATATTTCTAGAATATTTTCTATATTAATAGAAATTAATTGCTGCACTGCAGATATGAAAAAGTATCATGAATTCAAAATATAATAACAGCAGGTTGTAAGATCACATTTGACCTGAAAAGATTGTGCATCTTTCCCACTTTTCCATATAGGGTAACTTCAGTGGCTGTCTTTTATAAAAACTGACACCAGTCCTGAAGAATCACTGAACTGAAGCTATCAGTGTTAACTTTGTTCTCCTTGAATTACAACTGCAGTGGTGTGAACAGAAATGTTGACAATGCTTCCATTTTTCAGCTTCGGCTAGCTTGCGAACAATATTTGACAGCAGAATCTTTAAAGGCTTGTAAAAAATATTTGGAAACAACTAATCTATTTTTTGCTGCTTTCTATGCAGGTATAATGAATTATACATTTCTATTATGGTTACATGTTTAAACTTGCTCCAACTAATTTTAATCGTTAAGGCTTAAAGAAGAACTCTTAGTTTTTGTAAGTCTTCCCCTCAGAGATGTTCCCTTTGGATGAAACAGGTGTCCAAATTCTCCAAAATAAAAGCTGCTTTCATACTTTGAAGAAATAAACGAATGAAGAGATAAACGTACCTTGTGCTAACATGTTTTGCCTAGCACTGTTCTTTAACATTTTGTACAGTTGTAATCATCTGCATTTGTTTCTTGTTCCTGCAGGTGTGGCAGCTAATTTCAGCCTTTTCAAGTGGATTAAACTCCTTTTGCATAATGCCTGCAGGTTGGTCTTGATGACTAAGAAAAACTGAGAAACAGTTGATGTTGAGTCTAATGGAATTTAGGATTGGTCACTGATATTCATGATTTTAAATAGTCACAAAAGATTCTGTAATGAAAAATAAAATCCCTGTAGTTTAAATCCCTTGTATAAAAAAAAATACCCTATTTAATTCATTACAGGACTCACTTTCAAGTTTGAGCTACAAACATTTTAGAACACTACTAAATAAGAAGCCAAAAATTAAATATGTGATTGGGTATGGTACAAAAACCTATTACTAAGCACTTCTAAAATATTGAATATTAACTGTTCCTAGCTCTCAAAATCCTGTAAAAGGTTAAGAAAGAAAGAAAAAATCATAAGACGTCTTCAAAATGCCTTCAACTCCTGGGCAGTAGCATCCAACATGGGTCATCCCTTCATGAGCCACTTAGCAATCCTAACCCTTCAGAATTAATCTGGCATTGGAGCAGGGCTTCAGCTGTTAATGTCAAAAGAGGAATGAAGTCATATTAGTAAAAGCTGTCTTCTCAACAGCTCAGCCATATATGATTTAGCCCCGTGTTGGCAAACCTATGGCACATGTCCCAGAGGTGACACGCAGAGCCATCTTGTTGGGCACACAAGCTGTCAGCCAACTTACCTCTAGCTGAGCATGCACTTGCAATTGCACGTGCACGCATGCACGATTGCAGAGACCCAGCTGGTCTTTGGGTATCCACTGTGCATGTGCGTGATTGCAGCAAAAAATCCAGCTGGTCTTTGGAGCTCATGCACATTTGATTGCTCATCACTTGGAGCGCATGCATACTTGATTGTTCAACATTTGGAGCACATGCACACTTGATTGCACTTGTGTAAGTGCCTGTGTGCAAGCACATGTGCATTGCATGTGCAAAAGCTGCATGCATGTGCAGATGGTGCAATTGCACATGTAGCGCACATGGCGGAGCTGCATACAAGTGCGGATGGCATGCACAAAGTATGTACTTTTTGGCACTCGGTAGGTAAAAGGTTTGCCACCACTGATTTAGGCAGAGGTAGGAAACTGACAGCCCTTTGACTGTCCCTGGATCATATCACTGAAGTTTATCACTGTGACTTTTTGTCTTGTTTTTTGGTGCTATAAAAGTGCCTTGTAAAGTCTTACTCAGAGGTGAAGTTCATCAGGTTCTAGCAGGTTTGCTAGAACCAGTAGTAAATTTTCTAAGCAGTTCAGAGAACCTGTTGTTAGAAGAAATCTCCTTTTGTTTTTTCCCACTTTACAGGGTTAATCCTGTAAGGAAGGCAGGAAAAAAAAAACATTCTGGTGCTGTTTCTAGCCTAATCTTTATTGCCCATCCAGTCACATGACCCTCACAGCCACGCCCACCAAGCTACGCCTGCAGAACTGGTAGTAAAAAAATCGGACTTCCACCACTGGTCTTACTGCCTTTATTTAAACAGTGAAAGCCCTTTCTGAACTAACTAAATACATGCTAAGACCTATTGGAAGCACCTTGCTCCTATTGAGAATCTCCACGTCTCCATTTGTTTTCTCTGTGAATTTTGTAAATTAAAAAAAAACAAAACCCAATAACTTGTGGCTCCCGGTTTAAAGGATTGAACATTACATTGGGCTCAGAAGTCTAGTGCAAGACAGTACTTGTTGCAGGTAGTCCTCGACTTATGGCCACAACTGAGCACAAAAATTTCCATAGCTAAGCAAGTCTATGGTTAAGGGTCTTTTGCCCATTTTAAGACCTTCCTTGCCACAGTTGTTAAGTGAATCACTGCAGTTGTTAAACTGGTAACACGGTTAAGTCAGTCTGGCTTCCCCACTGACTTTGCTTGTCAGAAGGCCACAAACGGTGATCACACGACCCCGGGATAGTACAGTTGTCCTAAATACAGGCCAGTGGCCAAGTGTCTGAATTTTTATCACGTGACCATAGGGATGCTGCAGCGGTTGTAAGTGTGAAAAAGGCCACACTTTTTTCCAGTGCTGTTGTAACCTTGAATGGTCACTAAATGGAATGATTGTATGTTGAGGACTACCAGTTGTGCAACAGAGGTGCTCATGTTCTATGTTCCAAATCATTTTTAAAAGACAGTGCCACACTAGAATAGTCTGGTCTGGGTTACAGAAATGAAGGATAACTGAACCAAGGTGAAAAATCACTCTATGCTTCCGGTACCCCTTGAGAGCCCTCCATTAACCTAGAATTCAGAAGAACTCTTAAATTGCATCTTATTTTATAGGTCAACATAAGCCAACTGTGAGCAATTACAAAGCTCCATCATGGCTCAGAGCTTTGTATTATTTTTTCTAGTAGCTTTATAGAGATATTAAAAACGTTTTGGAGACATCTGCCAGTTCACTTATCTCCCCACCTGTTAAAAGCTTTATTCTCTAGTGCCTCTAATCATTCTACTAATTTTGTTTCTATGTATGTCCTGAAACTATATTTTAAGGCATTTATAATCAACAGTTGTTTACAAAGAATGAATAAGAAGTTTCTTATTAATTACCCAAGTGTAATAAGAAGTTGAACCAATACATAAATAAAAATCTAGATCTCCCCTTTCAGAAACTGTACCTATGTGGGAGGTAAGCATCCAAATTACAATAGACTGTATTGTGCCTATAAAATAAAGTTCTTAGCTATAGAGCAGCTATATGTTCCCTGGACAATCATTGCCTGAATATGAACCCAAGACATTGATAACGAACAACATAGGTCCCTAATTTCACCCATATATGCTTGCATTGGATCAGGGTTCATTAATTAATTAATTCATTCATTCATTCATTCATTCATTCATTCATAACATTTGTGAACTATTTTTCCATTAAAGAGCAAAACAAAATGGAAGTACCTTACCACTGAATATTAATTCAAAGCAAACTTTAAAAAAAGATCCTGGTTAATTTGGTTTCCACAGTTAGTTTTCAGACATCCCATTGAGTTTTTAACTTTGTTTACTCAAGACTGAGTCATGGGTGACCATGGCTGGTGATTTTGGAACACCCAGGAATACAGTACTAGCTTGCTATGACACTACTTGGAGAATGTGACAAGTGAAAGAAGCTTGCCAGCAGCTGTGTTCAATATTGTTAAAACAAATTGCTTAAGGACTGTGTGTGAATGTGTGTCATTTTAAACTTTTGAAGTTGACCTTCATGGCTAATTACAGCTTTTTTTTTTTTGCATTCTAGCGAGTGATATATAGTAAGGAAAATGCTGTTTTACTATCAGACATGTGTGGATGTAACTGAACATTATGCTAAGTTTCTTTTCCCCCCAAAAAAATGTTTAATTTAATAAGGACTTAACAAAACACTATTTTAAAAGAATAGAAAAGTGAAAAGATCAAAGTATTAAGGGGCAAAAAAGTCCCAAAAAAATATAGACTTTGAAAATTAAGGAGAAGTGTGAAAGTCTAAACATGTATATTCAACATTTCTATTCAAAAGAGGATTTGTATTAGATGGACGTCATTGTGGGGATTGTACACAATAAATTTTCTAAGCATTACATTCCCTACCCCCACCTCACTTTTTTCTCAGAACAGTTGCTTGCTAATAAGGAATGTTTGGAAGCTGCAGGCATCATGTTAAGTGGTTGGTCCTTTGCCATAAAGTGCACATTGTAACGGGAACAAACCTCCATCTTCTAATTGCATGGATCAGAGCAGTTAAAAGTACTTGGCAGTAAATGAGAAGAAGCAAATATGTGTGGAAAAGAAAAAGTTTTGACTTGCATGTTTTTAGAATAAGCTGTTACATAAGGAAGAATCCAAGCCAAATGCTAGAGCCATAAGAAAAAGCTGGCATTCCTTTCTGGAGTGAAGTTTTGGGGTGCTTTGCAGAACGCATTCTTCTTCTTTCTTTGTTTTATTTACATAGTTCAGAGCCCAGCTGCAGATCTATTGGGAAACAATGGGGCATCTGAAGGTTTTTGTGTTCTTTTGTTTTGCAGGGGAAGGCCATCCCCGGAGGAGCGATTTGTTGTGACAACGACCTTTGCAACAGTTGGCATGGAGACCACTCAACTCACTGAAGAGAATACAGATTTTGCTTCCCGAGATCATTACCATCATTCCTCTCTTATCTCCCGAGAAGAGTTGGTCCATCAGTTCCAATGAGAGAGTTATGTGCCATTCACTTTACCAGCCAATTAAAGACTGACTACTGACATACCACCTGATGAAAAGGCTTGCCCTTTTCACAACTGAGCTTAATGAATACTGAAACTTCCAATTAAGGGGAGTCAGGGGGAAGGAGCGGCAGGCAAGTTCAAACCCTGCTTTTTTTAAAAAAGAGGATTTGGGTTTTCATTCCAGGGCATCAGCTATTTTTGTGCAATAACTACAGATCTAAAATAGAACATGGTTTTGTAACACACATCTCTGTTTGCTAGAGAACATAGGCCAGCCCAAATTCTGTTCCATAGGCAGGTCCTTCTGAAATCTAGAATTGCCCCAGGCTTCTCCAAACTGGTTGGCATTGACCGTCAAAAATCAATGGGATTACCCGTTGGTTTTGTTGTTAATATTATTTGTAGTATTGTTAATTAGTGTTTATTAAATTATTTTCATATAATAAATGTTTGGGTGTTGATAAGCAATCTGAAATTTAATGAAGAGGTCAAATGAACAGAAGAATTTAGGGACCTCCTGAATTACAGGATATAAGGAGAGAAAGATGTTATGGACAATCAATGGAAGTGTTTACTATGGGTGGAACAGAGAAGTTTTCTAATACTTTCTTGGATTGAATCAAACTTTTCTGAATCTTGCAGTTGTCCTGATCAATACTTTAAACTCATACTGATTCTTCCTTATTTATATTTCAAAAGTTAGGCACCAACAATTAACTGTGACATAGAACTTAAATTGCACTTTAGTCCTCAGACTTCCATGCCTTCTAGATCTTGCCCAGGATGCCATACAGGTAGTCATGACCACAACTGAGCCCCAAATTTCTATTGTTAATTGAGACATTTGTCAAGTGAGTTTTGCCCCATTTTACATTTTTTTCTTGCCACAGCTGTTAAATGAATGATTGCAGTTAATAAGTTAGTAATCCAGTTGTTAAGTGGCTTCCCCATTGACTTTGATTGTCTCAAAAGGTGATCACATGACCTTGGGACACAGCTATGGTCATAAATATGACCCAGTTGCCAATCATCTGAATTTTGATCACATGCTCATGGGGATGCTGCAAAGGTCGTAACTGTGAAAAACGGTCATAAGTCACATTTTTCAGTGCCATTGTAACTTTGAACAGTCACTAAATGAACTGTTGTAAGTCAAGGACTTCATGTATAATGCAATGTTAATTTTTGTAATATGGAAAAACCTGTTCAGTATTCAGTAAAGAGCAGATCCTCATGCTTCAATGAGTAATATTACATTTCTTTAAAGCTACAATACATTACTCATTTGCATTGTTCATATCTGATTAAACAAGCAAAGGATTGCATGTACACACTTTTAGCAATTTCTTTGGACTAATGCTGTCAAATCCATGATTAGTCTCCCATGTTTGATATCAGGACTGTTACTTATATGTATGAGCTGTCAAAGTGAACTGTGTGAGCAGAAAAATTTATGTGTCTGGAGATTCTCAGTTATCCAGGTCATAGTTGTCTCAAAGGCATCAGATTCCAAATTCTTGTCTCAAAAGTGCTTTTTCAAAAGGCAATTGGTCTGGAGTTTTTCCCCCTGAGGAAGAAGGTGTTTCCCTTCTTATCCAAGAAGCTTTATCAGTTCTGGCAGGATGGTAGAGGTTCTAATCCTTCCACCACCCCCACCATCCCGCCAGAATCGTTGAAGTTCCTTGGATAAGAAGCGAAAAATCAGTCCAGTTGCCTTTTGAAAAAGCACTTTTGAGACAAGAATTTGGAATCTGATGCCAGTAAAGTAACATTGACAAATTATATTTCTAAGTAATTAGAAACACTATGGAAACATGTTTTGTTCTGTAGTAAGAGTCCTCCAGGTTAATAAATTATCATATTTATACAAAGATTAAAAGCTACTTATTCATTTATCTTTCCCTTTCTTTTGCTTACAGTTTGAGAGTGTGATAGTCAAGAATTTTAATGTTAAGTATAATATATCTAAAGAGTCTCGCATACCAGGTTTTCAAAAAAATATCATTATCTACAGTATGTCTCGTTTTTTCTTGTTGCTGTCTCAATCTCTTTCCATTGTTTTCCTGCTTTATTTCTTTATTTTATTTGATGAACAATAAGTGTTGTTGCTAAAACTAAAGTAAATGGTACTTCTTATTTGACTGCACAGTGTGGCCTAAGAGAAAGAACTATGATGTTCTATATAAAAAAAGATGTCCTGCTAATACTTTTCAAATTTTTAACGTAAGTGAAATAAATCTGCTTTCACTTTATGCTGGAAAAAAAACCCAAATCCTTGCCAATTTAATTTTTGAAAAAGGCTGCAAATATTTCTACAAATTCTTCTGGAGTTAAAGTTCAGGTTCTAATTTCTTAAATTTTGTTTTAGAATGTTAGATTTTATGTACTGAATTAATTTCTTATATGTGAGCTCTTCATATTAGAATGTGTGGGTTACTGATTGTAATGGGGCTGATTAAACCAATGAAAAATCAGGGGAAAATAGCTTATAATGTTTCTAGTTTTTGTTGTTTACATACTAATGCTTAAAGTGTGCAAAGCAAACAAGCTGAACTACTTCTCAGCAATAAAAATCAGTCTGGAATGGAAGTGGAATTAGTTAGTTTCTCAGAAGTATATTCCACTTCTCTAGATGTGATCAAGCAGAGACTTGATAGCCCGTTGTGAGGAATGCTTTAATTTAGATTTGTACAGCAAACAGAGGGTTAAGATTGGTGGTCTAAATAGCTCCTTTGAACTGCTTGGTTTGATGATCTGTTATTCCATATTTGGATAAATGGGTAATTGTATAATTAAAAGTATTTGATGCTTGTTAATACCAAGAAAGAAGAAATATGTGATTTGGATTTACATGTAAGGTTTCTCAAAATGGCAAGATAATTACCGTATGTCTGGGGGTGGGGGGTTGTGTGTGTGACAGAATGAAAGAATGAGAGAGTATGAAGTTAATTTTTTCCTTCATCTTAGACCCTAAAGAAAGTTAATGCTGCTTTTTCACAGTATGTGAGACACAGAAATAAAATGTTTATGACAGAAGGATGGAATGCAATACCTAAACCTTATGTAGGAATTACCCTGCTAATTCAAGCGTGATGACTACACGCTTTAGAATATTAGATTTAAGGCATTCAGGTTATCCTACTTGTGCAAAGAACTGAAAGAAATGAGAGCATCAAATATGGGACAAGATATAAAAAGGAAAGAAAAAAATGCAGAAAAGTCAAAGCACTTTTTCATTGCTGGCTCCTTCATTTCCTTCCACTGAAAATGTAAATACTTGTGTCAGATTCTACCTGTGAAAATAAACTTAATAACAGTTGAGTTTATTCTACAGCTAGGATCTTGGTTTTGACAGCTACATAGTTTATAATATATAGCCAACATCATGGTGTAGTGAACTTAGAAGACAATTTGATTAAGGGCCTCATCCAGTCTCTCAAGTTCTTGACTTACAACAGTTCATTTAATGACCATTTGAAGTTACAACACCATTGAAAAAAGTGACTTATGACCTTTTTTCACACTTATGATCATTGCAGCATCCCTATGGTGACGTGATTTACATTCAGATGATTGGCAACTGGGATGTCCCAGGGTCATGTGATCATCTTTTGCGACGTTCTGACAAGCAGTCAGTTGGGAATCCAGATTCATTTAATAACCATGTTACTAATTTTAACAACTGCAGTGATTCATTTAACAAATATGGCAAGAAAAGTTGTAAAATGGTGCAAAACTCATTTAACAAATTTCTCACTTAGCAACAAATTCTGACCTCAATTGAGGACTACCTGTATATAGCTCACTTTATAAGTTGACCATAAGGATAAAATTGGAAGGGAAATAAAATTCTGGAGGTAAAAGGAGAGGGATGGACTGCTACAGCTTTGGTTCTCTTGGCAATCCACCCATTTCTACCTTTGAACCAATCTGATTTCCAGGCCTCTAAGATTATTACTTTTTATTAAAGGGGGAAAAATAAGATATTGCAAAGTTGCAGTATCTACATTTCAGTAGAAAGTAGCAGTGACCTGTGACTACTGTTATAGACAGGTATATACATTAAATGATCATATTCTACACAGTATGGACTCATAGGGATAATACTGTAATTCCAATTCATAAATGCTTTCTATTTCGTTGTTAACTTTTAGTTCCGTGACATTTGAAAAAATAAGAACTGCATCCTATTAATTTAACTGGCTTGTTCCAATTCACAGGTTCATTTTCTAAACGGTCTTCTTATCGGCCGGTCTCCAACCTTCCCTTTATGGCGAAGGCTGTTGAGACCGTGGTGGCACGGCAGCTTCCCCAGCATC